>JARQAC010000001.1:13666064-13751064 GCA_036172945.1 Meloidogyne incognita
CGGCAGAGTATAGGTGGCCCGCTCCAGCGCCATCCATTTTCAGGGCTAGTTGATTCGGCAGGTGAGTTGTTACACACTCCTTAGCGGATTCCGACTTCCATGGCCACCGTCCTGCTGTCTGTATCAACCAACACCTTTTATGGGGTCTAATGAGCGGGCACTTTGGCACCGCAACTCCGCGTTTGGTTCATCCCACATCGCCAGTTCTGCTTACCAAAAATGGCCCACTTGGAGCTCGTATTCAACGCCAAAGTTCAAAATCAAGCAACTTTGACATCATACCCATTTAGAGTTTGAGAATAGGTTAAGAACATTTCGTTCCCAAGTCCTCTAATCATTCGCTTTACCGAGTATAACTACTCGTGAGCTCCAGCTATCCTGGGGGAAACTTCAGAGGGAACCAGCTACTAGATGGTTCGATTAGTCTTTCGCCCCTATACCCAAGTCAGACGATCGATTTGCACGTCAGAACCGCTTCGGACTTCCACCAGAGTTTCCTCTGGCTTCGTCCTGCTCAGGAATAGTTCACCATCTTTCGGGTCTCACCGCGAACGCTCTTCCGCCACCCTACTGTAAACAGTTAGAATGGGGCCATGCTGCACTTTTTTACAAGATCGCACATCAGACTCTAAAGAGCCATTTACTTTCATTTTGCCTTTAGGTTTTTAACACCCAAAAACTTGCGCACACGATAAACTCCTTGGTCCGTGTTTCAAGACGGGTCGGATAGATGACCGGCTTTTACATGGGGAGCGAGTAGGAGAGCATTAACTGGACCGAACTAATTGAAAAGCACGTGTCGCATGCGACCGTAACTTACACTCAGATCGAACCAATAAATGCCCGAAGCCATACTCAAATGTCCAAGACAAAAAATGCTAACACCGTTTGGGTACCAGCAAGCTGGCCTCAAAACGGCGGTTACAAATCCGCCTCAAACATCCCCAAGCACCAAACAAGTAAATGCATCACAGAAAATTATGCTGCTTCTTTCTGTCCCAATCTGGAGCTCAGAGATCACAACACAAAAATAATGTAAATGAATACTTGAAAGATACGCCGACTCTATCCGTTTCCACCTCACCGGTTTCACGTCCTCTTTAACTCTCTCTTCAAAGTGCTTTGCAACTTTCCTTCACAGTACTTGTTTGCTATCGGTCTCGTGGCAATATTGAGTCTTAGATGAAGTTTACCACCGACTTTGGGCTGCGATCCCAAACAACCCGACTCTAAAGCACGCAAATATCGATCAATTATCTCAATGTACAGGACTTGCACCTTCTGTGGAACCCCTGTCAAGGGGACTTGTTTGAGACAAAAGATCAAAGATTACGGCTTATACGCTACACCTCATAATGCCTGAGGCAAAATGATTTAGCGATGGACATTTCCCTGTTCACTCGCCGTTACTGGGGGAATCCTGTTTAGTTTCTTTTCCTCCGCTTACTGATATGCTTAAGTTCAGCGGGTGCTCTCGACTGAGCTCAGGTCAAAATTGTTTGATTTTTGTATTTATATTCATACAATTAGGATAAACAACAATCCTCTTAAAATATAAAGCTTAAATAGCATATATAAATTAAAGCTTTCGCTTTAAAAGAAAATGACCCTGAACCAGACGTAGCAAAGGGTTTGACCCCAATGCGGCAATACGCGTTCAAAACTTTTGTGCTCAAGGTTTCTGCAGTTCGCACAAATTATCGCAGTTTGCTGCGTTCTTCATCGATCCACGAGCCGAGTGATCCACCGATAAGGCTAGAAATTTTTGTTTTTTTTTAAATATAGAGAAAAAAAGAGTGCTGGCGTCCTCACTTAAGAGGCTCATTAAGTCTTAAACTCATTAAGAGTCCTAACATGTCACCACATATACAGCCACGGACGTTCACAACTGTATCAGCAACACCTAGACACCAGCGACAGCCGTTTCACAACAATATATTTTTGTTGCGAATTCAAATTTGAACATCACATAAAGTAATGATCCAGCAGCAGGTTCACCTACAGCTACCTTGTTACGACTTTTGCCCGGTTCAAGCCACTGCGATTAAATTGGTTTCCATCAAAGTAATTTAGAAAAATTAAATCAACGGTCCCCAAATTTCTCGAAATGGCTCAGTCCCGGGCAGCGACGGGCGGTGTGTACAAAGGGCAGGGACGTAATCAACGCGAGCTGATGACTCGCACTTACTTGGAATTCCTCGTTCACGGAAAATAATTGCAATTTCCGATCCCAATCACGGCAAATTTTCAATGGTTTACCCGCCCCTTTCGGGGTAGGACAAGCACGTTGATTTTGCCAGTGTAGCGCGCGTGCAGCCCCGGACATCTAAGGGCATCACAGACCTGTTATTGCTCAATTTCTTTCGGCTGAACACCGCAAATCCCTCTAAGAAGCTGTATACACTTAAATTATGTACCAGCTATTTAGTAGGTTAGAGTCTCGCTCGTTATCGGAATAAACCAGACAAATCACTCCACGAACTAAGAACGGCCATGCACCACCATCCACTGAATCATGAAAAAGCTATCAATCTGTCAATCCTCACAGTGTCCGGGCCGGGTGAGTTTCCCCGTGTTGAGTCAAATTAAGCCGCAGGCTCCACTCCTGGTGGTGCCCTTCCGTCAATTCCTTTAAGTTTCAGCTTTGCAACCATACTTCCCCCGGAACCGGAAGACTTTCGTTTCCGGGAAGCTCCCCACCAAGGCAATATAATTTCCATCGGCGGATCGCTAGTTGGCCTCGTTTACGGTCAGAACTAGGGCGGTATCTGATCGCCTTCGAACCTCTGACTTTCGTTCTTGATTAATGAAGACATTCTTGGCAAATGCTTTCGCTGTAGTTTGTCTGGCCACGGTCCAAGAATTTCACCTCTCACGGGGCCATACAAATGCCCCCGTTTGTCTCTGTTAACCATTATCTCAGTCCGTAAAACCAATAAAACTGAACCGAAATCGTTTTCTATTATTCCATGCACGATCATTCAAGCGAAAACGCCTGTTTGAAGCACTCTGATTTGTTCAAAGTAAACTTGCAATGCCTGTTAAGAATCCTGTTAAGGACTCAAAACCGAACATTACGATAAATCGATAACACCCAGAAACACCCGGAGGGTTCCAGGGTACCGATACGAATCCAACTACGAGCTTTTTAACCGCAGCAATAATTCTATGTATTAGCAGAGCTGGAATTACCGCGGCTGCTGGCACCAGACTTGCCCTCTGCTTGATACTCGTTAAAGGGTTTAAATTGTACCCATTCCGATGACCGGCCTCAAAGAGAACGATCTCGTTATTTCTCGTCACTACCTCCTCGAGCCGAGAGTGGGTAATTTGCGCGCCTGCTGCCATCCTTAGACGTAGTGGCCATTTCTCAGGCCCCTTCTCCGGAGTCGAACCCTGATCCTCCGTTATCCGTCACGACCACGGGAGTCGATTATGCTCCCGTCAAGTTGATAAAGTGGACGCTTGAAAGACACGCCGCCGGCACAAGGCCATGCGGTCAGCTTAGTTATTCTGAGTCAACAAGAAGCAGCCGAAGCCGCGTGGTTTTGTTCTAATAAATGCGCTTTTCCGAGAGGACAAAGCTTTGGTGCATGTATTAGCTCTAGCTTTTCCACAGTTATCCATTTAGATAATCAAGATCAAGTAAATCATGGCCATTGTAATGAGCCGTTCGCGGTTTCTCGTTAAAACGATTAAACTTATACATGCATGGCTTAATCTTTGAAATGAACACATCAGTTCAGGCAGGATCAACCAGATATCTCGTAATCCAGGTAAAATTCACTCACGAAATCTGAGAGTAACAAATTCTACGCAGAAAATCGTCAAGCTTCATCATACTCGCAAGGTCGGCGCCAGAACGACACACGAGGCGAGACAGATTTGGTCTCACAACCAATCTCGGGTCACTTGCTAGCTTTACGAAACACTCAAAAGTGTGCATCGAACCGACCGATTGCTCGTCTTGCCAATTCAGCAATGAATTGGCATAAATTTCAGATCCTTCAACGAGGACGCTTCGTCTCAACACAAAATATCAAATTTTCACTTCACCAATTCAGCCAAAGGCTTTTTAGTCTTTAGTCTCTAATTTTTTTCTCTTTCATCGAGATTCAACCGCTAAGCAATTTTCAGCCGGGAATTTTGTCAATCCCCATCATGCTATAATATTAGTGCCTAGCTGTCACCAGCTCAATCCCATATCCGCGAGCTTTGAATCTGCTGGCCAGTCCTTGTCCTCGCTTATCCATTAAACATCCGTAACGCCCTTCAGAATGATGACAAATCGATTTAAAACAGTTAAAAATCAAAGTAGAACATTTGAGTCTTCAGATTGTACCATAAGCATGTTGATTGGATGATAAGAATTTACATAAAAGGGCATCAAGGAGCCCGGAAGGACTTGAGATCTGCTACGTCGAGAATTATTTATTTTCCTATACATTCTTCTTTTCCATTTCCTCAGCAACAACCACTTTATTTTATAATTCACAAGCACACAGCCACTTTTTCAATTTTACTCAACAGACAACCACTTTTCTAATACAATATGAGTCGAGGCGAAAAGAGAAATGGACCAAATGCAACCCCTAGCTATGCGCCATCATGAGAAAAATAAATGGAAAGAGAATTAAGTCAGAAATAAAACAAAAAGTGGTCGAGGAAATAGTAAAAGTGGTTGTTTTAATAGTAGATTTAATAGTAGTAGTAGTTTAATAGTAGGAGTAATGAATAAAATTTTGGCATGACCCCTCTCTCAGAGGAGTTTTTTATTTTTTTGGCTCAGAAAATACATCCTTTGAATTTGACAGTAATATTAAAAACAACACTGAAGCCGCAGACCAATTTATTAAAGAATGCAGTGAAAAATTTGGATTAAAATTGAAAGAAGGCTTTCTTTTTATCTTGGAACACCTCTCCCAGCCCGGGTAACCACCTAGAGTACTCAGTTGTTCGAAATTAGTCATATTCCATATTGTTCAACCCAAGGTCACAGCTCAACCCAAGTCATTTTCAATAAAAAGAAGCGGAGTCTCCAAAAAAAAGAAGAAATTTGTTCAGCCCTCAAATACTAAACATTAAAAATGTTTCCGGAATGTTTCAGAACAAAAATGTTTCAAAAATTCAAAGATTAACCTAATTTAGAAATTACAGCTTTTCTAATATGGAACAGCCCGGGTAATCCCAGCTTTTTAAAATATTTTCCTAATTTGCCCACCCGCCATAGAAAACCCACCCGCCCATTTTCTCTTATGCTTATTAAATTTGTTCACATTTTTGTTTATTTATCATCCCCGCGGACAGCGAATTGACTGCCCACTTTTCCTAGTTTCCCTACATTTTACTCCCCTCTACTCAAGAAAACCCACCTGCCCACTTTCTCTTTATTTTTTATGCCTGCTTTTTTCTTTGCCTTTTTTAATTCTTCACAACTCATTCATTCTTTTCTCTCCACGGTAAGACAAAATGAAGCAAGCAGAGAAAGTGAAAAATAAATAGTGCATTTTCCCCTTCATTATATTCAACCACTACGAAGACGAAAATTTTGACTGACTAACTCCACTTAAAGTATGAGTCATTTAATCGTGGATGCGCCTTAATTATTCGCCGAGAAAAAAACAGAAATTTTTTGATTTTATTTAAAAGAAAATTTTTTGAAAAATTCAATATGAAGTGTGGATCATAGTCGGATCCTGATTGTACGCACTTATAAACCCTTAGTTTGTAAGTAGACCCCTTTTTGCCCCCTCCTCCCCCCTTGAAACAGATTTTGAATAAGCGAACAGCGAAACACCAAACAAACAGGAAAACGTCGTGAAAGGCGAAACGAGAAACCGTTCACACCCCTTATGTACGCATAACCGCAAATCCGACTTTTACTTCAAAATTTCAAAAAACTATTTTTCAAAATTTTATTTTTCAACATTTTTAGGTCCTTTTGGCTATTTTTGAATAAACACTTGTTCCTCCTCCCCCACTAATTCTTCCACCACTTTCTTCAGAAATTTTTCTTTTATAATTTTTGTTTTTAACTTCTGTTTGTATTGTAGACTCTTCAAAATTATTTAATTTAACATTTTTATTGCTAGTTTGTTGTTCTGTATAGTAGAGGTTGTAGGCGAGAAAAGTACATTCATGGGCGATTATATGTTCCTAGAAAATATTTAATGAGAATGAATTTACTCATGCATAAGAAAATATTTTTTAGCTAAATTGGACATTTGATCAGCATTTCTGGACCTTTTGAGAATTTTAGAATCATTGAACATTTTGAGAAATTCAACCCTTATGGACATTTTTGGAATTTTACCTTTCTGACCCTTTTGAGAATTTTACCTATACTGGGCATTTTGAGAAATTTAGCATGTCTGGACGTTTTGAAAACTTTAGCTATATTGGACGTTTTGAGAGACTTAGACATTGTGACGATTTGAGAAATTTAGCCGTTTGGACATTTTGACCATGTTAACCCTTTTGGACCTTTTGAGACATTCAACCCTTCTTGGACATTTTAAGACCCAAACGGGACATCAGTTCAGGCAGGATCAACCAGATATCTCGTAATCCAGGTAAAATTCACTCACGAAATCTGAGAGTAACAAATTCTACGCAGAAAATCGTCAAGCTTCATCATACTCGCAAGGTCGGCGCCAGAACGACACACGAGGCGAGACAGATTTGGTCTCACAACCAATCTCGGGTCACTTGCTAGCTTTACGAAACACTCAAAAGTGTGCATCGAACCGACCGATTGCTCGTCTTGCCAATTCAGCAATGAATTGGCATAAATTTCAGATCCTTCAACGAGGACGCTTCGTCTCAACACAAAATATCAAATTTTCACTTCACCAATTCAGCCAAAGGCTACATCTTTAGTCTCTAATTTTTTTTTCTCTTTCATCGAGATTCAACCGCTAAGCAATTTTCAGCCGGGAATTTTGTCAATCCCCATCATGCTATAATATTAGTGCCTAGCTGTCACCAGCTCAATCCCATATCCGCGAGCTTTGAATCTGCTGGCCAGTCATTGTCCTCGCTTATCCATTAAACATCCGTAACGCCCTTCAGAATGATGACAAATCGTTTTAAAACGGTTAAAAATCAAAGTAGAAACATTTGAGTCTTCAGATTGTACCATAAGCATGTTGATTGGATGATAAGAATTTACATAAAAGGGCATCAAGGAGCCCGGAAGGACTTGAGATCTGCTACGTCGAGAATTATTTATTTTCCTATACATTCTTCTTTTCCATTTCCTCAGCAACAACCACTTTATTTTACAATTCACAAGCACACAGCCACTTTTTCAATTTTACTCAACAGACAACCACTTTTCTAATACAATATGAGTCGAGGCGAAAAGAGAAATGGACCAAATGCAACCCCTAGCTATGCGCCATCATGAGAAAAATAAATGGAAAAAGAATTAAGCAAGAGAAAACAAAAAGTGGTCGTAGAATTAGCAAAAGTGGTTCTTTAAATAGTATTTGTAGTTACTTAATAGTAGTGGTAATGAATAAAAATTTTGGCATGGACCCAGGAGTTTTTTATTTTTTATTATGGCCCAGAGAAACATTTTGGCTTTGACAGTAATATTAAAAACAACACTGAAGCTGAAGACCAATTTACTAAAGAATGCAGTGAAAAATTTTGGATTAAAATTGAAACAAGTGAAATAACCCCTACAACGGTCGGCGGACCCAAACTAAGATACCCTCTCCTCACATTAAATATGCCCTCTCCGCGAGCATCCCGGGCAATCCCAGCCTTAAAATTTTTTAAATTTGCCCAGTTATTACCAGGGTTATTACCTGCGAGTGCCCAGTATTACCTGAGATGTTCCGATACTATGGTCACTGACTCCTATATATGGCAATGATTACCCAGTGGCAGCCTGGTCCTTCTTGGAACACCTTTTATTTTGGAACACCTCTCCCAGCCCGGGTAACCACCTAGAGGTTCGAAATTTAGTCATATTCCAAATTGTTCAACCCAAGGTCACAGCTCAACCCAAGTCATTTTCATTGCAAAGCAAGGCGGATAGTCTCCCAAAAAAGTAGAAATTTGTTCCAGCCCCATGTAAAGAAAAACCACGAAATCTCCTGTAATGTTTCAGAACAAAAATGTTTCAAAATTTAAATATTTACCAAACTTATTCAAAAATTACAGCTTTTCTAGTGTGGAACAGCCCGAGTAATCCCAGCTTTTTAAAATATTTTCCTAATTTGCCCACCCGCCATAAAAAACCCGCCCGCCCATTTTCTCTTATACTTATTAAATTTGTTCTCTTTTTAGTTTATTTCAAATCATCCCCGCGGACAGCGAATTGCCCGATCAATTTGTCTCTGGCATCAAATTTCCCTACATTTTACTTCCCTTTACTCAACAAGTCCACCCGCCCACTTTCTCTTTGTTTTTTTGTGTCTGCATTTTTTCTTTGCTTTTTTTTAATTCCCCACAACACATTCATTCTTTTCTTTCCACGGTAAGACAATGTGAAGCAATCAGAGAAAAGCAAAAATAAATAGTGCATTTTTTCTCAAACACCCCAAAGACGAAAACTTTGATTGACTATAACTCGGCTTAAAATCATTTTGCAAGAAAACGGATATCACTTCACAATAGTAAGTTGGATGTCCTCTATCGAATGGTACCAGAATAAATATCGAATTAGTAGGATGAGATTCCTTTTAAAGATAAATGTCCAATCTACCTATCCGCAAAGAGAAAGAAATTATTTTCCAAAGGAAAATCTCTTAACAAAAGAGGATTCTTTATTGAATAGTATCAATAGAATTAACAAATTTTTGCTTACTGGCTACGATTATTGTAAAAATAAATCTGTTTCAATTCAGACCTTTCTCCAGACCTTCAGCAGAAGCATATCGTCCATCATTTTTTACGTTCGGATTTACATGTACAAATGTTTTATACAGACAGTAAAATCCTTAATCCCTCAAAACCCCCTTTTTGGTTGGAATTAAGGGTTTTATTAAGGTATTAAGCGTATAAAACTTATGTTTCATTAATGTTTCGGAACACTAAGTTTCAAAAATTCAAATATTTATCAAATATAAATTCAAAGATTATTCCTCTCAGTATGGAACAGCCCGGTTAAAAACCTAGTTTAAAAATTTTAATTCCTCATACTTTATTCTCTCATGATTCTTATTTGTTCAATTTTTACTAAACTTCATTCTTTCCCGCGACAGCCTCCCTTTTTAGTGAAAATATTTTTTAATATTGAGAAAATTTAGCACTGTTGATTACGACCATACCGCGTTGAAAGCACGCCATCCCGTCCGATCTGGCAAGTTAAGCAACGCTGGGCCTCCTTAGTACTTGGAACGGAGACGTCCTGGGAATCGGTGGTGTCGTAATCTTTTTTAAATAACAGTTTTTTAAATTGATCCATTTAGGTATTATAATCATTTCTTTAAATTTTCTATCTTTGCCTTCAAGAAGAAAAACAACTTTTCCAAAAAAATTTTGTTCATTTTTAGTTTCCTTCAATTTTCACACGGTTTGAATCTTTCCAGCGAAGAGCGCGCCGCTGGCAACGATACTTTTCTATTCTAATTTTATTGCCCGTTTCTAAGAATCAAAAATTTTTTAAAATTTCCTCCTAGATAGGAATTGTAAATTTGACGGGCAAAATTCAAAATTATTTTTATTCTCTAAAATTCAGCAGGTCTACTAAAAGTAGCTTAATGACTTGGTAAATTCTGTCTTCACAGTTTAAAAAATCCGCAAATTATAGAAAATACGCAAATTTGAATTTTTGTCGAAGGTTTAAATTTTTGTCCGGAAACTTAATTAGTGTCCAAAAATTTCTAGCTTCGTTCTCAAACTTTAAAAATCCGCAAAATTAAAAAAATCCGCAAATTTTAAATTTTATCCGCAAGAATAGCTTTTAAATTAATAAGTGAGGAATACATAGAATTCCCCAAAAAATCTTTAGATTTCCCAAAAAATCTTTAGACACAAGCTTATAAAACCTATCCCATAATTCAAAAATCGGTAAAAGATAATCCGATTTAAAGAAAAATGAGCAAAAAAAGCTTTCGATATTTTAATGTCTGTCATTGGGAAAGCGGGTAATTTGAGCTTGGAATTTAATTTCAAATCAGACCTAAAGAATATTTTAGGGTTAATCTGACACTCTTCAACCTGTTGGACGGTAACAAAGTAGCGCATAAACAATCCATACAACATTAGCAATAGACGAGACAGAATAACTATCCTACTGACCCGCTTGGGAGTTTAAGTTTTTCCTTAAAAAAAAACTCCCAAAAATCGCGTAGTTGACGTTTGACAAGAATGACATTTTATCCCGTTTATTAAAACATTATGCCAAATTTATTTATTAATTATCACATACATCATGTATAGATTTACTTATATAACATATATTATAGAGTTAGCCAAAATAAGCATCATAAAGGAATTTGAAAAACGAGCTTTCTAAGACATAATACATATTTGCTTGCATATTTTAGGCTAACCCTAATAGTTATCAAGTACTTTAATTATTTTTCATTATAATTTTGGTAAGCCAAAATTAATGCCATCATTTTCCAAACAATTATCATTATATCCCATTCGAACATTGAAGAAGCCACCGTTGCCCCAACTTGCTCCAAATGAATTTTTGCAGATCCAATATGGCACTACATTTTTACCACAAATTTTTCTACCCCATCCAACGATTTCAAGTACATGGTTGCTAGGTTTTAAAAGCGTACATTTGATATTTCCCTAAAATGTTTTATAAATTTTTAAAAATATTCATTTTCAGCATTACAATATAAGGTTCATCTGTACGGCCACGTTGTAACAAATCACTAGACAGAAAGAAATTAGCATTAATAGGACCATTCCTCTTTATTTCAGCTTGAATATCACTTATTTTAACTTTTGGTCCACTCCATCTTGTATGTGAACTTGCTAAAAAATTAAATTGTCAGGATACAAGACATGATGAATATAATCAATAGATCGACGCTAACAACGGCTTATATTAAGGTATACTCACCATAATGCTTGTCCTTCTCATAAGGGGTTGGCCACTTCGAATTTGTGCATTTTGGTTTCTTTAAAAGACCTTCAGAGCATCTTGTTTTAAAAGAAGCTTTCTTATTAGGTTCATAAGGATATGGTCTGCAGCCATTATTCTGATAATAGTCAGTTCCAGTAACAACTCCTTTTTTTTGTATGAAGTTCCAAGCGTCCACTGGAAATCCTCCAGCTTTACATCCATCTTGCAATGGATAGGTACATGACATGATGTCCAGTGCAGAAAATCGAAAGTGTGGATCAGTGCTGCTCGTATTCAAATTCTTTAATGCACGTTGAATACAATAACGATCAGTGTAAGCACTAGCAACTGAAACAGCCCAGCAACTATCACAGTCAGCTTGGGCGAAAACATTGTTGATAGCATCCTTGCAACGTGGCCAATTAGTTCTAGCATCAAAATCGGTAACAAATTTGCAGGGCGGAGGTGGTGGTGGCTTAGCCGCGGCTTCAGACAGGTCCATAGAGGCTAAGAAAATTGTGGGAAGGAAGAGTATAAAAGAGAATGTATTCATTATTTTTATTTTTTTAGGATTGTTGATTTTCTATTGACTAAACACATTTGCTTATATATGGAAATTCTAGACTATTTTTTAAACAATTAAAAACATTACACGTTAAAATTTTGTTTCCTCCTCATAGAG
The DNA here is from genome assembly GCA_036172945.1 of Meloidogyne incognita. Lineage (NCBI taxonomy): Eukaryota > Metazoa > Nematoda > Chromadorea > Rhabditida > Meloidogynidae > Meloidogyne > Meloidogyne incognita. The sequence continues at coordinate 13,677,788 of JARQAC010000001.1, forward strand.
AAGGAAATAAAATTTTGTTAGCTTGATACTTTTTGTGGTTAATTGATATCACATTTTTAATTTTTGATGCTGTTTGTGACAAATATAAACATTGTCTGAAGCAGTTGACACGGTCACAGACAGACTGGTCGAAAACATTGTTGATAAACATCCTCGCAACGTGGCCCTTGAAAAAAATTGAAAAGGAGGTTTTCTTTTATTTTTTTCTTGAACAAATAAAAATTTAAACATTAGTCATCAGACGATCCCATTTAACTTTTTGAGAAGCAACGTCGAGAAATTGCCGTTATCGATAGGCCCGGTGAAAATTCACCATTCTCTAAATTCTTCAGAGAATCCGCAAATCTGAATTTTGTCCGCAAATTTCAAATTTTTGTCCGAAGCTTAACAATATTGTTCGTAAATTTTTAACTTAGTTCTCTACCTTTAAAAACTCGTAAATTTGAAAAAATCCGTAAATTTTAAATTTTATCCTGCAAAAATGGTTTTTTTTTAAATTAATAAGTGAGAAATACACAGAATTAAAAATAAAACAGAAGCCGAATCCATTACAGCTTCAAATAATTAAATCATTCCTGAGGTTTTTCTTGAATTTTTTCTTCAGGTTTTTCCACTTCCGTTTCCACTTCTGTTGACTCCCCCGGCGCCAATAAACGTCCAACCAGCGGATATTTGACTTAAAAAACATTTTTTTCATCAAAAAATTCAAAAAAAATACAAGAAAGTCGTTGTTCCCATTCTTTAGCCTCTTCTAAATCGTCTGCAGTCATTTCTGAGTGATCATCGTATTCGTCTTTAACCAATTTAATATTCATTGTACCCAGGGCGCGTGTAGCATCGTGACCGGCGAGTGCTGCAAAAAAGTAAAATTGATGAGAGGCAAGTATAAGTGAGGGTTTTTTCGGTCTTAAGCAAGGAAACGGGGCATGTTAAAATTTTTGAAAATTTTGATTTCTTCAGAATTTCTGAAAATTTGGGTAAATTCGCCTTAAATATCAACACAGGAAACATAATCTTTTAGATGTCCGGGAAAGTTGCACACTAGAAAATTTATAAAGTTACCATACCTCCATAAGCTCCTTCTGGACCATAAAAATCTTTTCCTCTTGTAACATCGTAAATCTGTAAGTAGTTTATGTTAAGGACTAATAAAGGGAGGGTTCTGGTTTATTCTGAAAACCAAACCTCATAAAAACCAGAATTTCTGAAAAGTTCTGATTCTAAAAATTCTGATTTTTCGGGAACAGAATTTTTGGAAAAATTATGATTTTCTTCTGAAAAGAAATCAGAATTTTTTCAGAATTTCTGAAAGATTCTGATTTTTCAGAGTCAGAATTCTGAAAAAATTTTCTTCTGAAAAAAATCAGAATTTTTTTTCAGACTTCTGAGAAAATTCTGATTTCCTCCCCCAACTATCACCAATTAAAAAAACCTACATTTCCATTCAGAGCCATATAAATCCGTTCATTCTCCACCCCATTGTAAACTTTAAGTTCCTCAACAGTCATATCCCTCTTTTCCACTTGGTAAACTTTCTCTTGTGTTGGGGGTTCAATTACTTGATGTCTTTTGAAGAATAATTTATAAACAACATAAATGAAGAGAATGAGCAATACAACATCTGAATTTTGGAAAAAAATTAGAAAAATCGGAATTTCTGGTTTTTGGAAAATTCTGATTTTAGAAAATTCTGATTCATAGAAAAATTATGACTTGTGAAAAAATTCTGATTTTTCAGAAAAAATTTCTACAAAATTCTGATTTCTGAAAATTGTTATTCTGATTTCTAAAAATCAGAATTCCGACAAATTCTGATTCCCAATTTTAAAAATCAGAATTTCTGAGAAATTAATTTCTGAAAGTTTCTGATTTTTCAGAATCAGAATTTCTGAAAAATTCTGATTTTATTTATTTTTAAACGTCAACCTGTAGCTGTGACTTCAAACAATCCTGCAATAACCGTCATATTTTTAAAAATATTTTAATTTAAAAGGCAAGACTATTAAAAATTAATAAATTTAAAAAAAAGAAAAAAATAAATATTGATTAATTAGTTAACATGTTGTATAGACAAGTAAATAATATTTTTAGTGAATAAATCTGTAAATATCTTTATCAGAAAAGGTAATAAATTTAAAATTAAACAGAGAAAGATAAAATAAGAATTCTGAAAAGGATACTAATTCTGAAAAAACCCGAAAATTAAAACCAGAATTTCTAAAAATACCAGAATAAAAATCAGAATTACGAAAAATCAGAATATTAAAAATACCAGAATTCTGAAATACCAGAATTGTGAAATAATCAGTATAATTATAATATTCAGAATTTTATAATCAGAACACTTTAAAATAATCAGAATATAAATTAACAATTTAACAAAAAATAAATTCCAATTTATTCCCGAACACTCTCTCCTCCTCCTTCCCCCTCCTCTTCCCCTTCATCACCAGACATTAACAAATCTTCCAAAAGGTCATCCAAATCAGAATCTTCAACAGCCCCCTCAATTCTATCAAAAAATTCCCCATTTTTAAAGCACACAAGTGTTGGGATTGAAACAACTTCAAACTGTTCGGCTAATGAACTTGCCCCTCCCTCCACGTTGATTTTTGCTAATAAAATCTTTAAAAGAATAAGGGGGATATTTATTTTGTTTAAATATTTGACAGACCTTGCCTCCCTGTCCGGATACTTTTGCTTCAAGTCTGGGTGCAAAGCTTTGGCAAGGACCACACCTTAGAAAAGGAATTGTTCTGAAATTCTGATGTTTTGAAATTCTGGGTTTTCCAGAAATTCTGGTTTCTGAAATTCTGATTCCAAAATTCTGATAATGTTCTGATTCTGAAATTCTGTTTTCGAAATTCTGGTTTATTCATAAATTCTGGTGTTCTGAAATTCTGTTTTTTTTTCAGAAATTCTGATAATGTTCTGAAATTCTGTTATTTTCAGAAATTCTGATTTTAATTCTGGTTTATTCCGAAATTCTGATTTTCCGAATTCTGGTGTTCTGAATTTATTCTAAAATACCAATCAGCATGAAAGCAGGCAATCACTGGCTTTACTGAGTTAAGTATGAGTTCATCAAAACCATCGTCAGAGTCAACATCAAAAATTGCTTGTTGCCTCGATTGAACAGAAAAATGACGTAGTGGAAGAACCTGAAGGCTAGTATGTCTTGAATTCTGATTCTTCTGAATTTTGAAAATTTTTCAAATTCTAGTTTTGTTCTGTTTTTATAATTCTGATTTTTATAATCAGAATTCATAAGTTCTGATTTTGCTCTGATCTCAAAAATTCTGATTTTAAAAATTCTGATTTTAAAAATTCTGATTTTAAATTCTGATTTTGTTCTTATTTTAAAAAATTCTGATTTTGTTCTTATTTTAAAAAATTCTGATTTTTAAATTCTGGTTGTTTTGATTTTAAATTCTGATTTTAAAAATCAGATTTTGAAAATTCTGATTTTATTTTTTAATTCTGATTTCAAATAATTTTACATTTAACTACCTCAAAACGTCTCAAACTTGAATAATTAACAGACTGAGTAGGCAAATAACAATTATAATTCTCCACTAATAAAGGCATTTTTGCTGGTTGTCCAAATAATCTATTATTGAAAGAAGAAGCAGCCCTTTTAACAAAATTAGGGAAACGAATATTTAACATTTTTTCTGAAAAAAAAACTTTTTAAAATTAGTTTAAAAAATTTAAAAAAAATATTTTTATTCAAAGTAAAAAATTCAGAATTTATCTTTAAAAGAAGAGAATCTTCAAGTTTATTCTTCAAATATTTATCTAGAAAATTTTTTAATTAGTACAAGTGGGCAAGAAATAAGCACACAAAAAAATAAGTAAAAATAAGGAAATTCTGATTTTGAGAGAAATTCTGATTGTTTTAAAGTTCTGATTTGTTGAGAAAAAATGTTTTAATCATCAATAATGGAAAAAAGACAAAGATCGGATAAAGATGGGGGAGAGAGAGAGAGGAAATCTCGTGCCCATTCCTTTTGAAAAATCAAAAAATGATTAGATTATTTCCTAAATAATTTTTATTTAAAAAACTAAATTTAAAAAAAAATTCAAAAATTATCTAAAAATATATTTTTAAGACTTTAGCGTATTTTTCTTTGAAAAAAAAATATTTTTTTTCGTTGGCAGCCTTTGGTAAAAATTAAAAAAAATTAATTTTTATTTTTTTAAAAATGTTATTGCGAATCGTTATTTTATTTTTCCTTCTTTTTTTTTTTTATTTTTCTTCTTCATTTTCTTCTTCATCCTCTCTCCAATTATTATTATTTATTTTAGCCAAATGTTCTTTTTTTGAACATTTTTTTGAAATTTCTTTCATTTTTATCAATTTTTCTTCAATTTTCATTTTTTGCCAAAATGATAAAAGTAAATTTGAATATAGAGGTAAACGCATATATTTTAAATAATTTAATTTTGTTGAAGGATAAACTAATTCAAATTCACCAATTCGAGCTAATTCGTCTTCATATTCAACTGAAAAAATTTTTTTGGATTATATCTAGGAATCAGGGGTGTGCTAGTTAGAGACCGGAACGGGTCCGGGACCCGGTCTCCGGACCCGTTTCCCGGTTTTCTAAGCAACCGGGATGAAACCAGGAACGGGAATTCCCGGTTCTCCCGGTCCGGGTCCCACCCGGTCAACTTCCACAGCCCGTTTCCCGGTTTCCGGACCCGGTTTTTTCAAAATTCCTATCTCTTGTGCCAGTTTCTCCCTTCGCTTTTTCTATTGTTTCGCCTTTTTTAAAATCTGTTTCACATACTCCCGGTAAGAAAAGGACAAGTTAATTAAATTCCCTATTTAATTTTAAAAAATACCCTACTTAAAATACGTAAATCAGAGTCAGTCAGAACATCACAAATATCTTCACGAATTTCCTTTAAATAAATTTTTAAATTTATTCTTCCAAAAAATTAAAAATCAAAACCTTATTTTCATTAAAATATTCCAAATGAGTCGCTTCTTTTTCCAAATGTTCTTCATCTTTATGAGCCTTCAAATTTCTTGTAAGGAAGTAAAGAGAGGTAAAGAAGTCTTCATCTTCATTGCTAAAAATGAAAATATTTTAGAAAATCGGATTTGAGTGTCAAAAGAAAGACAATACGTCCCAGAAAATTTTTTTTGACCCAAACGGTCTGACCTAAATAGAAAAAACTTTGCCGAAATTGTAAAAATTAACCCAAATGAATATCAGGAATGGGTCGAGGTTACCCAAAATAGCGATTTTTCTCAAAAAACGGGTCTGACCCAAATTTAAAAAAAAAATTTTTCCAAAATTTTCAAAAAGTCTAGCCCAAATTAAAATTTTTTTTTGAAAATTCTCTAAAATCAGCCAAACGAGTCTGACCAAATCTAGAAGGCCCACACTAGTTTGATCCTAATTTAAAAATAAAAATATTAAAAATTACAACCTTACTGGAAACGGAATTCCAGCCAAAATAAGCGTGTCTTTTGCTAATGGGGCTTTTACTGCAATATCCAAAGGTGTTGAAGAGTGAAGAGAAGGGCTTATATTCATTTCAATTAGCCATGGACGTAAATTGCTATCGACTAAATTTTAAGTAATTTTAAAAAAATAAAAAAAAATAACCGAGAATATCCATTCCATAAAGCTCATAACTACAAAATTAAAAACAAAATTTTTACGTTCAAAAAAAAATATTTAAATTGCTTAAGTGAATAAATCCTCCCCTGGATAAGTCCTTGTTATGGAATCCAGAAATTCAATTAAAACCCAGTAACCGAGGCGGATTGGATCCGACCAGATTTTCCAGGGTTGTGCTTTCACAAGAAATAAATTTTTTGGATTTGGATTCGAGACTAAAGCCGGGTCCGACCAGCTTTCTCTTATTTATCCGGTCTAGAAAAATAGGGAGATTACGAAAACCCCGAATTTGGAACACGGACTCTTGAAAAATCCGGGGGTTTTTCGTGATCTTCAGATTTTCCCAGACCGGATAAATCAGAGAAATCTTGCCGGGCCCGGCTTTAGTCTCGAATCCAAATCCAAAAAAATTTATTCCACAGACCATTATAAAATCCAAAAATGAGAGTGAAAAAAGGGGTCTCCTATAATAGATACTTTCTTAAAAATAAAATATTCCCCACAAAATATTTAAAAAAAACCTGATAAACGGATATTTACAATGATGAGCTGCATGCGCTCTAATATGACTTTCACAAGAAATAATAGCCTTTATAGCAATTTTGTTTATTTCCTCTTTTAAATTGGCTGAATTATGTCCCAATTTATCCAAATATTTCCAAAATTGGGTCAATTTCCACTTTGGAACTACAAATTGTTGTTCTCCTCCATCTTCTGTTTGTGATGTTGAGGTACTTGAAGAAACAGCTAATTTATTTATTGAATAATTTGTTAAATGCATAAATTGATTTGTAAATGAAGAAATCTCAGGATTGTAAGAAACACTTGCAAAACTTGAAAATTTATTAAAATTTTAAGAATTTAAAAAATAAATTTCAAAAAGTTCAAGGATCATTGAAAAAATTTCAGAAATAAAACGGGCTAGAAATTATTCAGGGATTGGGCGGATTGAGAAAAAAAATCAAATCAGAGGTCGGATTGGATTTTCAAAATTCTCTTTTATTTTGAAAGTACACAAGTTTCGTTCAAGTTAAATCAAAAAATTATACTATTTATTTATTTACTATAAAAAAATTAATTTTGAAGAATTTTTTTCCTTTTTTTTTCTCTTCTCTTATAAAATTAATAAAATGACTTCGGAAAGAAACTTGCGGACAAAACTTTCGGACTTTTGGAAGGGTAAAGGAAGGACCGATTTTTTTATTACTTAAAATTCGAAAGAATCCTCACTATCCCTTCTCATGTGTGATATACTCAACAAAATACTCCCTCCCTCACCAGAAAAAGCTGTCAAGACTTCCAAAAAAATATTCACCCCAAAAAAAACTAACCGAACTAATCCTTCCTTGTAAACATAAATACGCAAAGGATCATAACTTGTAACATAAACATAAATTCTCAGATCAAATTTTGAATCATTTATTAAAAAAGGGCTTTCAATATAACTAAAAAATATTTTTAAAATTTAAAAAAATAAAAAAAAAAATTTCATACTGTTGGGCGACCAAAGAAGTTTTTTCAGGCACCATATTAAAACGTGAAACGATATTTATTCCTGTTCCTCTAGCTGAAGCTGGCTAAAAAATAAATAATAAATTGGGGCTCTACCTTAGGACATGCGTCCCATGAGCCACGGACTTTTAAGCGTCCCGTAAAAGTATACGCGTCCCAAAAATTCTATGAAAACAGATTTTGAAATCCGTTTCAGAGCAGAAAAGTCGTCAATGATCTGAAACCTGGTATTTTTGACAGTCCGATCCGAAAACAATTTTGAAAACCCCGACATAAAACTAGACCCTTTCTCACCCCGTGGCATCGCTGGTCACTCAAATCATACCCAAAAAGTCTAAAAAGTTTCTTGACATAATAAAAGCTCGCAAAAAAAGAGCCAAAAAATTTAAAAAAAACTGAAAAATTTACAGGTTTCAAAATAACGTGTCGAACAGCAGCCTTCATTGACAAGTAAACCCTGAGCCTTTTAATGTCTTTAGGCAAAATATAAGTGTAAGGCATTATACAAAATTCATCATCTAGAAAGCGCTGCATCATGTCGAATAAGTGTAACCAAAGTCTGTCTTTACGTCCAAGATGGAAGGCGCCGGGGAAGTGATTGACCTAGAAATTTAGCTAAAATTAGTTCAAAATCCCATGAAATTTAAGTTGAGGCAAAAGAGTTTTTATGGGTAATCACAGCTGAATTATTGCGGCATATACAAAAAGACTCATAATGGTCAGATATGGAAAGAAAAAAATAAAAGGAAGACCATTCCAGAATCCTGACGCCGAGTGGAAACAAAGAAATCGACACCCGCAAGATTTAACCGAAAATCCCCCCTCCACCCCCGGCTACGGACCTGTTCTCAAGTATCCCTCCATCTACTACCTCTTTTATTTTTATAATAAATACCACGCTAGGTGAAAAGTTCGCCAGCTTTACCCTGCCCAAGTTAAATAAGCCAAAGAATTATTCCAAGCCTTATAAATACAAAAAAACCACAAACTTTTTGACAAGGCTTTAAAGTTTGATATTGAGCTGATTTTAAGTGTCTTCCCCAATATCCAAACCAAAATTGATCCTCTTCGACTAATTTGAAATGGCTTGCGAGTAAACTAAAATGTTGAAAACTAAATAGAAAAATTGAAGAAAAAAAAAACCTGTGCCGTACAACCAAAGCTAATAATGAATTGTTGCACCAGGTAAGTTGTTGAGTATAATTATGAGGTTTTTTAACTTAAAATTAACTTATTTTATTTTTGCGGACAAAAAAAACTTGCGGAGAGGATTTTCAGCTCTTTTTTAAATTTTGCGGATATCCAAAAAAACTTGCGGACAAACCTTTGTGACATTCTTATTTTTGCGGACAAACAAAAAATTTGCGGATAGGCTCTTGAAACGTTTCCAACTTTCGCGGACAACTAAAAACTTGCGGACAGGATTTTCAACCCTTTTTTTAGACTTTTGCGAATATCCAAAAGACTTGCGGACAAACTTTAGTGACGTTTTCTTATTTTTGCGGACAACCAAAAACTTGCGGACAGACAAAAAAACTTGCGGATAGTCTTTTAAAACGTCTTCAACATTTGCGGACGTTCAGTAAACTTTCGGACATATTTTTGCGGACCTCTATACTTCTCTAACCTTCTACAAAAATATGTCCGCAAATTTTTTGTCTATCCGCAAAAAAATATAAAAAACAAAAGAAAAAAACCTTTAGTTCCCTTAACATAAAAGAGTATTGTTGGAGGCACATTATCAAAAAGACTAGCACGAAGAAAAGGTTGAACATCATTAGATTGTGAAAATAAATATTTAAAATCAGTTTTTTCATCAAATTTGTCATTTGTCGATTTTGTCGTTTTTGTAGAAGTTAATGAAGTCATTTTATTTAAAATTACATACAGGCTAAACAAAAAAAAGTTGCTTTTGTTTCAATAAAAATGATTAGACTCGTCGAGATAACATAGGGAAAGGCGCGCCCATAGTTCGTCCCACCCAAGATTCATCCTCCCAAAATATCGCCCCCCTAAAATCGTCCCATTGATCAAAAATAGTTCGACGAATTGAGTATTTCTAGTCTATTAAACGTTTTGAGATGGGACGAACTTTAGAGGAGTCGAATTTTGGATTTGTTCAAGGGGACGAATTAAGGCTCAGCCTAGGGAAATCAACTGAAAGACGTGTGTCGAATTGTCAAATTATTCCCTTCTTGACATTTTTACATTTTCTTCTCTTTTTAGCACTTTGACACTCTCTCTCAGAAATGTCGCGTTATTTCAAAATTTATTTTTCTCTGCCTCAACTCTCTCTTTTAAACTTTAAAGTTCTCATCTTTACACTTCCCACTATTCTGCCAAATCCACATTTTGCCAATAAGGCTAAAAACTTACATTTTGCCAACACGACCTTATTGTCAAAACGTAAATTTTTAGCCTTATTGGCAGAATATGGTTTTGGCAGAACATGTTATCTCTGAATCCTTAATGAAGCGGATTCTTTTGATTTGAAAATCAAAGTCTCAACCTTTAGGACTCTCCAAATCCATTTATTCCGAGACAATCCTTTCTTCTCCTTCTTTTTCAGAAAACACCCTTTCTTACCCTTCAAACCTTCCCCAAATAAATTTATTTTAAGCATTTGTTGATGATCATTTTTTGGCTTTATTCACCTCTAAACAACAACAAAACCTTTAGGGTTCGATTGCTTTCCTTTCTCTTCTCTTTGGCCATCAAGGCAATAATGTAGTTTGCTTGCTGCTGCTGTTGTTGATATCCCCTCATCACTTTCTTCTTCTTCTTTTTGCTTGCCACAGACTTTCTTTCTCTACCCTCTCCATCCATGTCCCCACATTTCACTAAAACACATTTTGCCAATAAGGCTAAAAACCCACATTTTGTCAACAGTCTTATTGGCAAAACATCAGTTTTTAGCCTTATTGGCAAAATGTGTTATTGATAAAATAAGTGAGAGCCCTCTCCATCATGAGGACCACCACCAACAAACTCATGTGTGCAGTAGACGACGAGCAGTTCTTTCTTTTTCCTTTTCCTCCTTCCTTTCTTCCTTCTTTTTGCCCGTTGTCATCAGCGCCTCCATCCATCGAGCGACGACGACATTGTCGGCCTTGCTCGACAGCCACCACCACACCAAACGAGAAGAACTCTTTCCTCTCTCCCAGCTGCTGCTAAAAATATAGCCTTCTTCCTTTCATTTGCCTTGTGCTTTCCTTCTCCCATTTTTGCCTTCATCATCAACAACGACAGCAGCCAACCAACCAACATTATAAACGCTCAACAGCAACAGCCTTCTTGCTGTGCTGCCTTTCTTCCAACACACAACAGCTAGCAAGTAGTAGTAGTCCTCCACCTCCAACCAACCAACCATTTTCTACTTGCTACTCTACCAAAAACTACATAGACATATATTGCTGCTTGCCACTCTCCTCCATCTTTTCAAGAAGAAAAAAAATTTTTTTTCTTCAACTACGACAAGGTTTTCTGGTTGGTATTTACCGGTAAACTTGTCATTTATGTAACGCATTTTTCTCCCAAAATTCCTCTTATATTTGCAGCTCTATTCACTCCAAGTTATGGTACATACGTACAATACGGGACCATCTAAAATAGGACCATAAATAGGAAACTAGGACCACCATAGGACCATCTAAAATGCGGAGTTTTGGATCTTCTTGGGTGATTCTGTGCTGGAGGCAAATATAGAAGGGCATTTCGGGAGACGACAATTCTGCCATTCTACCTTTCTTTTTACCTTCCTTAAAAAGCTCCTCGATTTCCCCTCATTTTTTTCACTTTTCAGAGAATAAATGAAAACTTGTCAAATTTGTCCCAATCAGGGACTTGAAGCTACACATTTTGAAAACGGAAAACAATTACGAGAACACTTGATTGAGGCAATTTTTTAATTTTTTAAAATAAATGACAAAATATCCCACTTTTCTTTTTTACTCTAGAATCACTCAAAAATCGTCGCTCAAACTTTTTTAACGCCCAAAGTTGATGACAAAATACATTTATGGCTTTTGGTGATTTTTTAAAAAATTTGTAGAAAATTTTTTTAATTTTTTTGAACAGGCCAGCGTGGATTATTCAACACAGTCCACTTCAAATGACTCAAACAGCATTCACTCGGACAAGGTGGAATTTTAATTAATTTTGTGTTAGCTCCAAAAGATCACCGCTAAAATGCTTCTTTTCTAGTGGTGATCTTATGGGTAGGCTAATTAATTAAATAGATTTCCAAAAGATCACCACTACAGACTGGTGGTGATCTTATGGGTAGACAAAAGATTTCTGTGTTTTTTGATATTTTGAGAAGGTGATCTTTTGGGTGATTGGTATTTTATGATTTTAAAAATTTTTTAAATTTTTCCAAGTTTTTTAATTTCGAAAAAATTTTTTTTTCTAGCAAAATGCAGAATTATTCAACGTCGAAAACACCAAAACCAAAGACCAACAGAATGGTGACGCATTAATGTTACTCAAAGGCTTCTTGGAATCCGTTGCTGAAAATAATGATGGTGGAGGGCAGCAAAAACAATTTTGTGAGGAGGAAGGAGGGGAGGAAGAAATAAAAGAAGAGGTGAATGAAGGGGGAGAAGAGGAAGGAAAGCAACAAGAAGAACAGCCAACCACTTCTAGTAATATTTTAGTAGCTAGTGGAGAAGAGGAACAACAGCAGCAGCAGGCAACTGACGAGGTATAAATATTTTTTCATTTTAATGAGAATGCGATGGCTTCTTTCGTAGGCAATAGGTTTCCATTTAAAAATTGAAATGACCAAAACGGTCAGCGGCACTTGGTCATTGACCATTCTGTCAAAATCTAAAACTTTGGAATTCCATTTTGAAAATTAATATGACCAAAATGGTCAGTGATATTTGGTCACCGACATTTGGTCACTGACTCAAAATGCCATTATCCATAATTCTTTCTTTTAAGCTTGATTTCTTCGCTCCCCTCAAATCCTTGTTACTTTCTTCAACATTAGATTCAGCCCAAGGAAGTGGCACCTCAACACCTTCACGTGCTGCAGTTGTTGATTCTAAAGCTATAAGAAAAGCTCATTGTCAGGTAAATTTAATTTTAATTTTTTTAATAAGGATTTTTAAAAATTCTAATTTTTAGGTATGCGATTTGGATATTTGTTCTACAGCACGTCAACGGCATGTATATATGGTGCATTTGAAGAAGAAGGTTTTGATTTATTTTTAGTTATAGGGTGGGTTCGAGTCTTCTTTCATTTTTTATAGATTTTTTTTTGACTCGAAACAAGTCATTTTTACGGGAGCAGGCCAACGTACCGCGAGCCCAACGTACCGCAGAGCTATAACCTCTTTCAGAGTGGTCGGATCCGGGACGCCTTGGTATGGTTCGATGCGTCTTGACGAGCTGAATCGAACCATACCAGTGCGTCCCGGATTCGACAATTTTGAACGAAGTTATAGCTCTGCGGTACGTTGGGGCTTACCCATTTTTACTTATTATTTAGAAATTTTCTGTTTACTTTAGTCGAAATTTTTTTGACCCTTAATGTCTATAACCAAGAAACAATGGGGTGGTCAAGTGGTTAATGATTCCGTCTGGCGTGGGAGAGGTGGATGGTTCGAGTCCTCCTGCCTCCTTTTCTTTATTCAAGTCTATAAATTTGTTTTTTGGCACTCAATTCATTTTCGATTATTTTTACAAATTTTCTAGAATTTTTTGAGGCCTTAATCAAGACAAATTTAGACCAAATTTTTAATTAAGTCATTAATCCTCTTATTTCTAGGACCTATTCAAATGCAGACTATGTGAATATACAAATTCAAATTCATTATGGGAAGTTCAGAAACACACGCGGATGCAGCATTGTATTTTTTTATTATTAAAGGAATTTTATTTTTAAAATTTTTTATTTTTAGCCTCCGATATAAGGCCTATCAGTCAGGAAGAGAAGCATAAATTGGAGATACAGGTTAATTTATTTTGTTCAGGTTTTTAGACTAAAAATAGGGTGGAGGAGTTTTAGGGGGCGAGAGCCTTCTTGCTGGTCTCCCGGGCAATGCGTCAGTGAGGGATATCAAGGAAGTATAAAGATTGAGGGATATCAGGGAAGTATAAAGAGATTAGTGGAATTAAGAAGTTATATAGAGGGATTTGGTGGAATAAGAGGGATAGGTATCTCGGGATTTTGGAGTATTAAGAGTGTTAATTTGGAGTTTAATACGGTTATCTGGGAATTTCCTTGAATTAAGAATGATATATGGTGATTTGGAGGGTTTAAAGGAGGGATATCAGGGGATTTTCATGGATAAAGGTGGATTTGAGTAATATAGGCTACTTTGAGGGATTAACAGGCTGACCGATTCACTGACCGACACGCCCTGTCTTTTTTAAATTAATTCCCTTTATTCAGATGTGGGGTCATCTTTGCTTTCCTGAATGGAAACAAAAGCCTCAAAAAAGAAAATATCAAACAGAGGAGGAATTAACTGAAGTAAAGGAAGCCAAGAAAGAAGAAGTTGAAGGGCTTGCCTTTCAAAAAAGAAAAATGAAAAAGGAGGAAAAATTGGAAGAACCTGAGGAAGATAAGGAAGAAGAAGATGATGGAGGGAGAGAATCCACAATAACAACAACGAGTGCTGGAGGGGATGTGGAAGGAAGCAGTAATGATGTAAATGATCGTTTATGTCATCTTTGCATGTTTGTTTTGAATTTTTGGATTTTTAAAAATGAAATTTAATAGGGAGGAATCAAAATATCCTGGCAGACATATTGCTCAACGCCATTTAAATCAACCTCTCTATGAATGCTCTGTTTGTTTTAAATTTGGAAGTTATGAAAGTTGCACTGTTGTAAAGGTTTTTATTTTCAATGTTGTTTTTTTAATGCTTCTGTTGGGGAAGGAAAACCTTAGGAAGGGAAACCCAGCCAAAAACGCGTAGGTTAGGCTATCTGTCGGTAAGACGCAAGGGAACATGGAGAGCAAAAAGTTTATAGAAAAATTCAATGTGAGCTCCCCCCACCCACAAGGCTGATTTTAAAATCCAAGGGAAAAATAGTGGAAGTTTTTTAGTCATAGGATTTAATTTGTTCATATTAACCTTGCTTTCTGTTGCCAGCGCATCTGAAAACACATCCACGTGTACACATACTTAAATAGGCCGGGCGCCCCCTATTTAACTTTCCCAATGTCACAGGTCCGATTTCTCAATTCTATTTACTCTACCCACACATTTTTTTCTTAAAATTGTCCTTTTCTAGCACATTAAAAAAGTACACCCAGAAGCTTCAGATTTCACACCAATAAGTAATTTGAAAAAATATGCTGATCAGATTCGTGATTTACAGGTTCCTTTAATTTCTAAAATTTTTTTTCAAAAATTTTTCTTTAAAGGCTCGTTGTTTTCCTAACAGACAAATGAAGTTAGTTAGGCCTTTAAACGCTATAGGGAAAAGCAGGCCACGTGAACGGCATCACTGTGGAATGTGTGGGGCGGATGTTGCACAATCTGATAGACAAAGACATGTTTATCACAAACATTTGAGGAAGGGAAAGGTTTTGAAATTTTTCTAGAAATTCTAAAGAAATAAAAAAAATTTTTTCAAAGATTTTTGAATGCCCTCTATGCGAGTTCTCTTCAAATTATGACATACATAGAGTCAAATGGCATATAAAGTAAGGGTAATTTAATTAAATATAGGGGGTATATTTTTTTGAAAAGAAAATATTTTTTGGTTGGTTCTGAAAAACTCAGAATTTTTAAAAATCAGAATGGGTTTCTCCTTTAAACACTTTATTGGGGCAAAATCAGGCAAATTCTGGCAAAATCATAACCTTCAGAAAAAATTTAGAATTTTTCATATTTTAAAAATTATTTCTGGAAGAAATCAGAAATTCTGAAAAAAACCAGAATAAATCAGAAATTCTGGAAATTCAGAATAAATTTGGGAAGAAATCAGAATTTCTTGTAAATTCTGAAAAATCAGAATTTCTGAATAAATTCTGGTAGAAAAAACCAGAACCTTAGGAAAAAATCAGAAATTCTGATTTTATTAGAAATCAGAATTCCAACCAAAAACTCCACAGAATACTCCCATTTCCCCTCTCTCTATTTTCTCTTCATTTCCAGATGGGATCACAAAGATTTTGTGGCTAACAGCAACGGGTCTTCTTCCCCACTTGAGCCAATATCACACGAAGCACGTTTTCGAGATGAAATTGACGCAACAAATGAAAAATGTTTTCCTGGTTGGCAACGTAAAAGGCATATTTCCTCTCCAGAAAGTGAAGATTTTAAAGAAGAAAAAGGAGGAAATGAAGAAAAAATGGGGGAAGGGGAAGAGGCAACAACAGACTTTGAATTAATGCAAAAAGCATTAAAAACGATGGCTGAACTTTTTCAACAACAACAAAAAGGGCAGGAAGGTAAAGGAGTGGGAGGAAATAATTCAATGCCTGAATCTTCTAATGCTTTGGATTGGACTTGTAGGGTAACGAAATTTTTTTCGAATTAATTAAATGATTAAGAAGAGGTAGGGGGGGGGCAAAAGCTTTAAGTGAAAATAGAGAGAATAGGAATTGTTTTTTTTTTGATTAAGTGATGAGAGCTAAGGGGGCGATTGACTTATCAACCAACAACTTTTAGATTAACCTCCAACTAAAATTGTCGTCTAGATCCCCGGTAGAACCACCATAAATTTTTAAATAATAATTGATTCTCAATAAATTTTTTCTCTTATTTTTTCAGCTTTGCTGGGTAGCTCTCAGACCAGGCACAAACTTGTTAAGACATGTAGCTAAAGATCATTTGAATTTGCCACTCTATCAATGCCCTATATGTGAAAATCATGGTGCTCATAGTGCTTATGAAGGTTTTTTTAAACTTTTACTACTAAAAATAAGGGGAGTATCTCTTGTCTTATTTCTTGTCTCTTACCTGTTTTTTCGCCGTCCCAATTTAACCAGAATCGTGTATATCCACGTTTAGTGTGATGATACCTAATATATAGAGCTTCGCCGGACATCAAATTTGGCCGGAACCGGAACTGAGGGACCGGGACCAAAAAATCCCAGAACTTCCGGCCTACCTGAACCGGAAGTTCTGGTCTTGGTAGTGGTCTTCCCTATAACCCACTCAATCCACATTTTTATTTTTCTTGTATCCATAGAAGGGTGGACCGGGTTGAGAAGGGATTGACTTTTGTAGACTTCCTTTTACTCTAAAATAAATTCTAAAAATTTCTTTTAAAGTTCGTTCTCATATGCTACGTTCACACAATGCAGATACAAGTTTAGAACCCCTTAGCAGTTTAGAAGAAAATATTGAAGAAATTGAAAATATTTGGAAACAATGCTTTCCTCACAAAGATTTTAAAGCTGGTGGAGGGGAAAAAGCTTTGATGGTTATGGAAAATGATAAAAATTTTTTGGATGAAGCTAAAGTTAGATGTAAAGAATGTTGGCAGGAAATGAAAACTGAGGACAGACAGGTTTTTATTTCAAATTTTTGGGAGGATTTTTCTTTAACTGTTCCCAGGGGGAGGCATAGTGACACGACATTTGCGGACATTTCCATCTTTGCGGACTTTTCCCTTTTTTTGCGGATTTTTCTTTTTTTGCGGACTTTTTCCTTTATTTTTTATATCGTTCATTGGTATCTGATATCGACCCAGAAACCAGGCTCAAGACCCAGAGACCTTGTAGTGGCCCGTACCCAAATATCAAAGGGTTTTTTCCAGCACTAATGATCCGCAAGTTTTTGTCCGCAAATTTTCAAAAAAGAAATATTTTTACTGATTACAAACACGTTTTCTGCTCTATGCGGTAAGAGAGCGGATACATGTTATTCTGATGCTCAAAAATCCTTCAGCTAATTCAAAAGTATTTTTTAGGTGGCTAGAAGCTTATAAATCAACTCGGGACAGATCTCTTTCCCTTACCTCTAGAAAAATTTTTTAAATAATTTTTAATAAAATTAAAGATCCACGTCTACCGCCACCATTTACGCGAACCTCGTTTATATGAATGCCCAATTTGTGATTTTTCTCATTATGCGTGTTCCTCTGATGTTCGAAATCATATTTTGAGAGCACACAAGAATCAATCTGAAATGATGCCTAGAGCCAATTTGCTTAGATTTTCTAAAGAAATTGCTGAATGGAATGAACGTTGCTTTCCTGGATGGTTTGAGAAAATAAAAAAAAAATTTTTTACAAAATTTAAAAAAAATCATAATTTTTGCGGACGAAAAATTTTGTCCGCAAAATTAATTCTTTGTCCGCAAAAAAATTTTTTTGGGGATTTTTTGGAGGAAATTTTTTAAAAAAATTTTTTTGAAATTAATTAAAAAAGAATATTTTTTAAAGGATAAATCGCCGACTTCCAGCTAGTTTAATAGAGGATTTCAATAGTTGCCGTCTTTGTGGAATGGATGTTAGACAAACTTCTAGGTTTATTTAATTTTGAATTAAGGTGTTAGGCGCGGCCGTGTCAGGCTAAAACGCAAAACAGACACTGTCCAGGGAAAAATCTGCTCATTTTTAAATTTAAATTTTTTTTTGATTTTTAAGTAAATCTGGACCGTGTTTTAACTGGACTTGCGAATCCCCTCGTTTTCCCTTTCACCCTTTGTGGTGTAGTTGGTAGTCGTCTTGATTCCCTCCTGTATGGGGGTGATGGTTCGAATCCAGCCTTATGGAATCTTTTTTATTTTCTCATTTACTTCCAAAAACATCTTTTTAGATTTTTTTTCAGTAGAAAAAATTTTCCTGCATTTTATTTTTAATGTTTTGACCCTTAACTTCACTTGAAAAAATTTTTTTTTAATTTTTAAAAATTTAATTAGACACATTGCTGAACAACATTTACATATTCCTTTACATCAATGCCCACTTTGTGAATATGGTGCTGCTGAAGCCAGACTAGTTCAGAGACATATGCGAAATAATCATACGTTGACGGAGTGCGAGGTTTTTTTTGAATTAAAAAAAATTCTTTCCTCAACTTTTTTCACTCTTTAGGGACTAGAACCAATCGCTAACGTTGAAAAACGTCGAAGCGAATTTTCAGAATTACACAATCAATGCTTTCCTGGAAGGCCTAAACGTTTATCTAATATTACTATTGCTGATGAAAGTAGAAGAGCAAAGTGTAGAGGCTGTGGAATGACTATAAGGTATACTAAAAAATTTTGTTCGGGTGACATTTTGTCTCTGAGACATTTTGTTCATGTGACATTTTGTCCATTGACATTTGTAACATTTTGTCCCTGGGACATTTTGTTTAAATTTTGAAAGTGTGGGGGGTTTTGCGGACAGAAATTGTCAGCTGAGATATTTTTTGTCCGCAAGTTTTGTCCGCAAAAAAATTTTTGTCCGCAAGTTTTGTCCGCAAAAAAATTTTTGTCCGCAAGTTTTGTCCGCAAAAAATTTTTTTTTAATTTTTCAGTAAAAAACGACGTTTAATTCATTTATTGGAAAAACATTTAAAAAAGCCAATATATAAATGTAAATATTGTTTATTCTCTTCAACACATGAACGTTTAGCCGTTGAAGCACACCAAAAAGAAAAACATTTGAAGCAACAAATAAATATTATTTCAAATTTGAGTAAACATAAAAATGAAATGAAGAGATTGGCACAAGAATGTTTTAATGAATTTAATTTGAAACTTGAAGATTAGAAGAGGAGAGGAATTTTTTAAAATATTTCAGAAAATTCTTATTTTTGCGGACAAAAATTTAGTCCGCAAATTTAGTCCGCAAAAATTTTTTTTATTTAAATTTTGCCTCATTTCTCTCTATAAAGAGGAACCCCTTATATTTCATTGACCCCGTTACAGTTGATTCTCACTTTAATATACACCCCCAATATTGGATACACCTCTATTTAGTGTACGTTTAATTTGGCTCGCCACTAGGTGGAATTGGCTGCCTGATACTCTCTATTTAAGCTACACCTCATTATAAGATACCCCCTAATACTGAGTGGACCTCTATTTAAGATACGCTTTCTAAAGTCTGTTGACTACTTGCTGGGGAAGTAGGGAAGCTGTTTAAATGGTACCTCCAGTTTAAGTACCCCTCATTATAGGTACCCCTCCAATTTAAGTACCCCTCATAAGCTACGATTCTTGCCAGCCCAAGGGGGTGTATTTATAAGTGAGGTTCAAAACTGTATTTCCTCCAAAAAATATTGCCAAAAAAGGAAAAGAATTTATATATTTCCAAGCCTTAAAATGTGCTGTATCAAACTTGTTTTTTTGAACTATCACATATGAATATTATATTTTTTTGTTTAATCTACTATCGAAAGAAAAATAAAACTCCGCAAATTATTTTTAAATTTAAATTATTTCCCGTTTGAGCTCCAAAAAATAAATTTTTTTGACCTTTTATCACCAGTTTTTCCTTCACAGTTATTCCTTTGAGATAGTCCAAAATAGCGAAAATATTGCCAAAAAAACTACCGCGAGCCCAACATACCGCAGAGCTATAACTTCATTCAGAATAGTCGAATCCGTGACGCCTTGGTATGTTTCGATACATCTCGACGGGCTCTGCGGTACGTTGGGGCGTACCCATTTCTCAATTTAAGAATTTTTCAAGCTCTAAAACTGAATAAATTTTCTCTCCCATTTAAATCCCCTCAAAAACTTTTATTTTTAATTTTACTGCGGTTTAATTTACCCCAAGAAAACTAAAAATCTCTAAATATATTTTTCTCTTCTCGTTATTTTCTTAAATTTTTCTTCATTTTTACTAATCTTGACACTGATTTAATCTCGTTAATCGTTTCCTTTTGGCATTTTCTTTTTAACTTCTATCCGTTTTGCATTCCAGCGATTATTTTCTGTGCACATATTTTATGGGGAATTGAAGTCTTTGGTTAGGGTGTGCGCAATGGAAATTTTTAAAAACGCCAAAAACGCCAAAAATGGTATCAAATGTCTCTTTAGTGTTTTTCTCGTTCAGAATACTCCCTAGAATAAACTGGAATTTTGACATTCAAAAAATCTTCAAAAATGACTCAAAATGCCAACCAAAAACAAACAAAAGCAATAACGCCAAAAACGCCAAAATTATTGGATCAAGTGTCTTTAGTATTTTTCTAGATATGAACTCTCCCTAAAATAATTTTAAAATTTTTTCATTCAAAAAATTTTAAAAAATGACCCAAAATGCCAAAAAAAATAAAACGCCAAAAAATTTTTGCGCACACCAAAAAATTTATTTCTCTCTGTGTGTGTCTGCGCAGCGCGAGATTGGCGGGGGAAAGGAGGATTTCTCTCTCAAAGAAAACCCAAAAAGAAGGCATATTTTTCGTAGAATTTTTGGAGCAAAAAAAAGGAAGTGATGAACAAACGTGTGAGAAGTAAAAGACAAAATATGTGTCAATTGTGTCGAATTCCTGTGGCGAAAAGAGCAATTGAAGGAAGAAAAAAGAGAAGAGAATTTTTATTTTTGATCTCTTTCCTTGTTTGTATTTTTAGTTTATTTTAATTGTTGGGAATATTTTGAGACTTCTTTAATTTCGTTGGCTGTTGGATGGGAGAGACACCCTTTGAGACCCTTCCTCGTTAAAGGAAACGAACTCAAGGGTGTATCTTATAGTGGGGTTCGATTGTTTTGATCCCACAAGACGTCCACAGCCCAGAAATAGTTCAGAATTCAACCGGAAATTCTTATAAAACGCCTCAATCCAAAAATTCTTACAAAACGCCCACAGCCCAAAGATCAGTCAAAACGCCCACAACCCTAAAATAAGACAAAACGCCTACTAAACAAAAATCAGACAAAACGCCCATAAACCAAAATTTGTACAAAACGTCCATAACCCATAAATCGTACAAGATGCCAAAACGCACATAGCCAACACACCCAAAATTCACTCAAATTGTTAAAAAAAATTTAACCCCAACCCTTTTGTGTTTGTTTTGAACATTCTTCCCCTCCTTTCCCGCAATTTTCTTTTCATTATTTTTAGAGTAAAAACTTGGCCAGCCACACAACTTTTCTTTTTTAGGGGCGCGTCTTCACTCCATTTTTGGTCTACCTACTCATCACCTCTCTTTTGTCAGTCACAACCAATTCATCATCAAACAGATTAATCGATTCTCGCCTTTAAATTCCTGCGCGATCTTCTTCTCCCCTCCAAAAATATTTTCTCCCTCCCCCTCCCCAACAAATTCCATCATTATTAGTACTTGACCCATTAATTCTCTCATTAAACTTTATATATCATTTACATTTTTGTCTAGTATCCCTTCAAAATTTTTATCATTCAAAACGGCTCAAAAATGGACAAAATGCCAGCCTAAAATGTAAACGCAAAAAACGCCAAAAATTTGTCACAACAAATTTCATACCAGGTCGAGATCTCGAACTAAAATCGAGGCTATCGAAATCGGGATTTTTCGAGACTATCGATTTTCGATTCTTGTACGACCCTCTTAATCCGATCACTAGTCAATATATCTGAACTGACTTCCCTTATCGATGTTGGTGTGCGCAAAATTTTTTTTAATAAAACGCCAAAAATAAATACCGTAATTTCTTGAATTTACCCAGGGTAATTATTTTTCAACCTCTCGCCTAAGGGGATAATTAATCAAGAAGGTAATAGCTTCTTGATTTCCAAAACTTTCTAAAACCTGACACCCTTAGGGTACCTGTGTATTTTCCCCCTAATTTTTAAAATATTTTTAGTTGCTACATTTATTGGTTATTTTCTACAGTATTTTCCCCTTACCTTTTCCTAGCAAATTAATTAAAAATTTAAATGGGCACATTGGGAGGCACTTCCGCTGCTTCAGGTGGTGGTGGTAGCCCTCCAACTCCTTTGTGCCGCTGTAGGGTTCTATATATTGGGTGTGCTGTCCCTACTGTTACAAAGGATGGACTTCAAGTAGGGAAGGAATTTTAACAAAAATTAAATGAATTTCCCTTCAGGGCATTCAACAACCTTTACGAGAACGATATCCAGCCAGTGAGAGTCCAGAAGCTAGAGGAATCGATTCTTGGTAAATATTGCTAAGAAACTTAAAATCCGATTTATACCTCTAATACAAACTCGAATAACAAAAATTAACAATATCGGACTCTAATGACCCCGCCCTCTAAAATCCGGACGCTAATGATACTCCAGACGCTAATGACCCTCCACATCAAGTTCGGACTCAAATAAAAATGGACATTTTCAGACTCTAACGACACACCAAATTAAAAACCAGACTCTAATAGCCTTAAATTAAAGTCAGACTCTATTACACCCTTCTATTTTTATTCTCTAATTGCACTAATCTAATTGGGTTAAAATCTGGTCATTTCACCATTAAAGGAAATTTTTGACGTTTTGCCACCAAGTGATAAATTGACACTTCGTCACAATTTGACCATTTCGCCCCTAAGAAAAAATCGGGGCATTTCGCCACTAAGGTAAATTAGGCCATTTCGTCACCAAGGGAAAATCGGGACATTTCGCCACAAATGACAAAATTGATCATTTCGAACTGTCACAGGGGATATAGACTCTAGTGTCCCCTTCACACTAATATCCCACCTTTTGTCAAATAAACCCCAGACTCTAATGCCCTTAATATTAATCACTCAAAAAATCTTTCCCCCATTTTTTCCCCTCAAGGCTTTCCGTTTGGTATAATGGACTCTTATTAGAATATGTGGATGGAGAGAAGAGAACAGACAGTGCATTCTTTGCAATAAATTCATTACATTATTGTGCTGCTGTTCGTTATGTTAATATGGGGGGATTTGCTGTAGAAGGTGGTGGCGAAAGATTTATCCCGTTAGACTCGCCATTTGCGCTAACAGATTCTCCACATCCCCCAATATTTGCTGCTATCTTTCGACGCACTACGGGGGTCAAGGTCGATTTAATTACTTTTTTTGCAGAAAATTTTTATATGACCGAATTGTTTTGTGTCCAAAAACGCAAAATTTTGACCATTTCGTCACTAGGGGAAAATATGGTCATTTAGTCACTGAGGGAAAAATTTGCCATTTCGCCCCTAAGAGAAATTAGGTCATTTCGTCACCATGGGAAAATTGGGACATTTCGCCACAAAGGGAAAATTTGGTCATTTTGTCACCATGAACAAAACCAACCAAAGTACTATTTTAAAGGTTTTGGAATGCCATGGATTTGTTTGCACAAACGAAAAGGCAGCAAATGCCCTCGTTCGTTGCTGTTTTCATGCTTACGCAGATACAGTAAAGACTTGAAAAATTTTCTTTAAAAAGTAAATTTTAAAAGATGTACTTAAAATTGGATGAAAAAATGCCTTCACCGGGAGGTTTAAAAAGTATAAGAGAACCACCTAAACAACAAATACAAAGCAGAAGTGGCACTCCTAGCAGTGAACCAAACTTTAGCGAACAAGAAAATGGTAGTGGAATACCTCCACCACCAGGGCCGTCAGTAATAGTTGAAGGAACACAAGAATGGAATGATAGGGCGATAAGTCAAAAAACTTGGAAGCGAAGACAACAATCTGGGGAGTATGATGGAAGCAGTTTAAATTCAAGTTTAATTAAAAAGGGAGGTGTAAGTGGAGGTGTTTATAGTAGAGAAAGACAACAACAACAACATGAAGGGGGTATTTTAGTACCTTATAGAGAAAATGGGAATGGTGTTGCTAATAACAACTTTAATAATGCTAGACGAACAACAAGTCATACAGGTAGAGAAAACAATGTTTGTAAAACAAGTTTGGGGGAAATAAAAACTAAGTTTTTAAAACTTGTTTTACAAAAAAGTATGTAAAACAAGATGCAACTTGTTCGTAGAAACATTAGGAAAATAATGTTTGTAAAACATTGTAAAACAATGTTTGTTGTTTTGAGATTAGAAAAACAATGTTGTTGAAACAAGTTTAGTGAAAATAGAACTAGGTTTGTAAATTTAGTTTTTGTAGTCTTTAAAACAAGTTTTAAGAAATAAGTTTGCGAAACAAGTTTTACAAAAAAGTTTATAAAATAAGTTTAAATTGTAAAACAAGTTGTAGTTTATAAAGATGTTTGAAAACCGGCTTTAAGAAGTATTTAAGTTTGCAAAAAATTAAGTTTGTAAAACAAGTTTTATAAAAAAATAAGACGGGTAAAAAAGTTTTAAGATTGCGAAAAAAGTTTAACTTATACAGAATTACGCCCGCCTGTTGGACAGCTATCACCAGCAGACCATTTTGAACAATTTGGGCATCGTCCATCTATGCCTAATCCTTTCATGTTTGGAGGGCCAATTTCTTCCCCACCACCACCTCCTCCTCCTCATTCAGGCCTTGTATTTATACCGCCAGGATTAGCACCACAACCGCCTGGACATTTCTTTCGCCAACCACCACCACCAATGCATCACCACTCTCCTCCACATTTCTTTCCTCCTAGGCCACCATTTCCGCCGTTTCCTCCGCCACCACATTTTGGTTATTTTAAATATTTTTTAGATAAATTAAAAAAAATTTTTCTTTAAGGACGTATTGCAGCTCCACCACCTTTTATGATGCGCCCCTTCTTTATGGTTATGCCACCCCATTTTATGGGAGGAGGAGGACATCATCATCCACGCCCCAAATCCCCTGAAAGATTGGGTGGTGGCCCTATAATCACTGAAACTGCTTATGATACATTTCCTCGCAATAATCGAACAACATATGAAGAGCCTATAGTTAAAATATTTTTAAAAAATTTAAAAATAAAATTTTTTTAGTATATGCCATCTACAGATAATACAGTTCCCCCTCATGCTAGTTATAAACCAGGATCTTTTTCGCCCGAACTTTATGAACATTATTATGAAACCTACAGACAACAGAGAACGACAGAGAGAAAGGTAAAGAAAAGATATTTACAAAACAATGTTTGTAAAACTACTAAGATTGTAAAACAAGTTTTAATAAACAAGTTTTATTAAAACAAGTTTTAAGGAAATAAAAATGTTTTAATAAAGTTTTTGTTTTAATTAAGTTTGTAAAACAAGTTTTAATAAACAAGTTTACAAAAAACACTTAAAAACAAAGCTAAAACATTCCAACAAACATTTTAACAAAACAAGCCTTAAAAACAAAAACAAAGTTTGTAAAACATGTTTTAATAAGACAAGTTTTAAAACCTTAAGATAACTCTTAGTTTGTAAAACAAAATAAATTCTTTTTTAGAATGTTATGAGCCGTACAGATTCCGATGCAAGTGCTGATTATTGGGAAAGCGGTGTTGAGGCGAACTCGTTTAGAAAAACACGCAATAATGCAGGTAATATAACACCAAAAGCAGAAAGAGGACAAAGTCCCGTTGGCGGGAATAAAAAGAACGGAGATGGGGATAATGGAACGTTAACTAAAACAAGAATAACACAACAACAACAACCAGGACCTAGCACAAGCAGAACAGAATTAATAGTAAATGGAAAGGCTAGACCAGACACGCCACCAGCCGATTATGAAGTTGGGGGAGGACATAGAGCAACAACTGCCCATTGAAAAATTTGAAAAAAAAAATTAAGAGAGATTCGAAGGGATGAAAATAATGAAAAAATAATTTAAAATATTTTTATAAGAAGATACGAAAATTGCCAATAATTATTTGTTAAGGGAAAAACCTTTGCAATCTTAAAAACATGTTTTTTAAAGTTTTAAACAAGAAAAAACCTTAAAAATAAGACAAAACTTTGTTGCACTTGAAGAGAAACATTTTTTGCAATTCAAACATTTTCTTGTTTGTTTTAATAAGGTTTGTAATCTTAAAAACAAGTTTTATGAAATTAACAAGTTTTAATAAAGTTTATAAAATAAGAGGTTTGTAAAACATGTTTTAATGGAAAATTTACAAATTGTAAAATAAAGTTTTAATAAAACAAAGTTTGTAAAACATGTTTTAGTTTAAAAAAGCAACAAAGTTTTGTTTGTTTGGCTCGAGGTTTTACCCAACAAAACAAAGATAAAATGTTTTATTGTTTAATGAGATTTTCGTTTAAAATTTTTAATAAAGAAAATGTGTGTAAGTTTGGAGGCAGAAGGGAAATTTGATGAAATTGAAGAAAATAAATTTAAAAAAACATTACTAAAATTTTTGAATTGTTCAAGGTAAAACAACACTCCAATTAATAGGGTCTCTTCCCAATTCTTTCAATAAATCATTAGTTTTTGAAAAACATTTTGAACCAAAAAATTTTGTGACGCTTAAAGGCGAAGGATGCGCAGTCTTTAAATAAAAATGTTTAGAAGGCAATTATATAAAGAAAAACATGTTTGAACGAGTTCGAACATGTTTTTAAAAATAGAATAAACATCACAAATAAAAATGTTTGTAAAAATAAGTTCTAATATTCCAAGTTTGTAAAAAGATTAAAACATTTTTTGAAATTCTATTTTTATTAAAAACATGTTTTGCAAATTGTAAAAAAGTTGGGAAACATTTTTAATTTGTAAAAACAAGTCTTAATGTTTTTAGAACATGTTTTGATATTCCAAGTATATTCCAAGTTTTTAAAGTTTACAAGCTTGTTCTATAAACTTTATTTTTGTTAAAACTTGTTTTACAAATTGTAAAAAGTTTCTTAATTTGTAAAAATAAGTTTTAATGTTTTTCGAGCAGTTTACAAACTTTTTACAATTTGTAAAACAAGCATAATAAAAACTTACTAGTTTTACAAACTTAAAAACAAATATTTAAAAATACCTTAATAACTCGATGTCGACTTTTATCAACCAACTTTTCCTTGCGATGCGCAAACCCGCCCCAGAGTAAAAACACTACTCCATTATTTGATTTTGAACTAATTAATTTAATAACTGAATCGGTAAATATTTGCCAGCCAATGTTGGAATGTGAATTTGGTTTGTGTGCCTCAACAGTTAAAGTAGCATTAAGCATAAAAATTCCTTGTTTGGCCCAGCAAGTTAATTCTCCATGAGTTGGAATTTTAAAGTCTGGGAATTCTGAAGAAAGCTCCTTAAATAAATTTAAAAAAATATTTTTTTTTAAATTCCCCTCTCACTTTGTAAATATTTTTGAGAGATGGAGGAGGCGGCGTTCCCTGTGGAACAGAGAAGCAAAGTCCATGTGCTTGAGATAAGTTGTGGTAAGGATCTTGGCCTAATAAAAATAAATAAAATATTTAAATTAAAACTCAATTATACCAAGCAAAACAACTTTTATTTCATTAAAAGGTGTCAAGTTGAAAGCGTTAAATATAAGAGAACGAGGCGGGAAAATAGTGGCGCCCTTAAATTAAATTGTAAAAAAAAGTTTAAGTTGGTAGACTTAAGAAAATAAGTTTTATTAAAACAAGTTTGTAAATGTTTTTTTCTTAAAACTTGTTTTTAGAAATTAATGTTTTTAAGTTTTCTAAAAACATTTACAAACGTGTTTTACTGAAATTTAAAAATGTTTTAATTTGTCAAAACAAGTTTTCGGAAAGTTTTCAAACTTATAATTAGGTTTTAATAAAACTTGTTCCAAAACATGTTTGTAAACTCAAAAAAACTAAGTTTTGATAAAACATGTTTTTGTTTATTAAAACTTTGTTTAGGTTTGTTAAACAAGTTCGCGAACAAAATAAATTTAAACATGTTTTAAAAAACAAAATAAACATGTTTGTAAAATGTTTTTAAGAAACATTTTTAATAAAACTTTTAGTAAAATAAAATTTTAAAATTTTAAAACAAAATTTAAAAAATACCTTTTCATATTGGCTAGTCAAAAATTGATGAATTGATTTAATATATTCCTTTTTTAATTCTGTTGTTAACAATTTCCTCCATTCAGGTTCTACTAAAGCACAAAAAATTGAATCAAGTTGTTCATTTGGCAATGTGGAGGATACTGATAATTGTTGATTTTGATCTTTAAGAATATTAACAAAAGGTGTTGAAGTGTCTGAATGAATATTTTCAACATTAAGTTTTATTGGAGGAAGTCTAAAAATATATAAAAATAATAAGCTTTATTTGTAGACTTAAGAAAAACAAGTTTTAATAAAACACAGGTTTAATAATAAATTTGTCAAGTTTGTAAAACATGTTGCAATTAAAACTTGATTAAAAACTTGAAAATAAGAAAACAAGTTTGAAATGTTTTTAAGTTAGTAAAACAAGTTTTAACAAGTTTTATAATAATTGTGAAACAAGTTTAAATAAAAATTAGTCAAGTTTACAACCCTAATAGAAAGTAAATGAATTTGTAAAACAAGTTTTAGCAAACATAATTGACAGAAAATGTTTATAAAATATTAATGTTTGTAACGACAACTTTTACACTAAATAGTTCAACTAACAACACCTCCCCCACCCAATACATTATTAATTCCTCCTGACCCCACTACTCTACTGCTAACTATATTTGTTCCAGTTATATTAATTGTTTTCAACTAAACTCTTAAAAAAACTAGCCTTTTTCGTTCTGGAGAATCTCCAGTTGAACGACAAGCCACAACACGTTTATTTCCAACATTTTCCTTCCTAGCAGATTTTGAGAACAATTCAATAAGTGTTAGTTGTTTTGCAGGCATTAGTAAAAACTTTGGAATTATTTAAAATAATTAAAGGAATTTGAAAATATAAGAGGAATTAAAAACTGTTTTATAAATTTAAAAGAATAATTTTTAAAAATATTTATATTTAGTAAAAAATGAAAAAATAATACAATTTAAAATAGAATAATGCTCAAGAAACAATGTTTTTAAAACAATGTTTTTACAATTAGAATTTGTAAATAAACAAGTTTAATTAAAACAAACAAACAATACAAAACAATGTTTTTTCCAAGTTTGTAAAAACAAGTTTTAATTTGTTTTAAAAACAAGATTTAAACTTGAAAATAAGAAAACAAGTTTGAAATGTTTTTAGAAATTTTGTAAAACAAGTTTTAATTTAAAACTTGAAAGAAAGAAAACGTAAGTTTGTAAAACGTTTTTTTCCAAGTTTGTAAAAACAAGTTGTAATTTGTTTTGAAAACAAGTTTAAACTTGAAAATACGAAAACAAGTTTGGAATGTTTTTATAAGTTTGTAAAACATGTTTTCCTTTAAACTTGAAGATGAGAAAACTTAAGTTTGTAAAATGTTTTTACTAGGTTAGAAAAACTTGTTTTATTTTATAAACTTGTTTTCCCCTGTTTTCTGAACATTAAAACATCTTAGATAAAAATAAAAAATAGTATCCTGTCCAAAATTCATTAAAAAATCAAAAAAAAAATCAAAAAAATTTTTTCTAAACTCTCAATATTTTCCAATCCATCTCCCTTCATTTAATCCACTATTACTTGTACTTGTAACATTTTCAAAAACACAATTATTATTCTCCAATTGTTCTTCTTTTAATTCAACTTTTTGTCTCTTTTGTTGTTGTTGCTGTGGAGGTGAAATTTGTTGTTGTTGTTGGTCATTATTTAAATTATTAATTCCTCCTCCTCCTCCTCCACTACTGCTGCTGCTTACTATATTTGTTCCAATTATATTAATCGTTTCTCCTTCACCTTTTTTTATTATTTCAATTTTTTGTTGTTCTTGTTGTTGATTTTCTTCTTTTTCTGTTTTTTGAATATTTTTATCTGTTTCCTCTGAAAATTTGTTTAAATTAAAATCAGAAATATCTCTAAATTATTACACCCAGTCATTAATATTAGGGTTGTTGGTGACCGGCAGAGGTGGGTCTTAATTTCGATTCCCAATGTTTTTCCTTCTGATTCCCGACTTTCGAGCTAGTTCCGATTTCCGACACCTCTGACTGTTCCGACCCACCTCTGGGGACCAGTTAATTCCGCATGTGATGGCTAAATAGAGAATTAGAAAGTGCAACACAGGCAAAAATTAACCTGCCCTTAACAACACTAATTTATACCTTTCTTCCTAGCAGCACCTCCACCCCCAGTCTTACGCTTTTGTGAAGTGTTATTTGTTAATGAATTTGGTGTTGTTGTTGTATTTGGTGCTGGTCTTTTTCGTGCCTGTGAAGGACGTTTTCTGAAAAAAAAATTAAAAATAATTTTGAAGAAGAATCTAAGGAAAATCTAAGGACAAATACATATAAGAACCAAACTAAGGACAGTTATAAGGACACATCTAAGAACGAATAAGCAACCCTAATTATTCGTTCTTAGATTTGTCCTTAGATCGTCTTGTTTGCCCTTGTCAAAGGACAAATATAAGAACAAATCTAAGGACAAGAACTAATCTTATAAAATCCTAGTACAATCTAAGGACAAATACAACACAAAAATTCAAAAAATGTCTTTACCGTTTAGGTTTAGGAATCCCTTTATCATCCAAAGTTTTTGTAGAAGTATCAGAATCATCACTAGATTCACTCAAATTTTCATGTTGTCCAAGTCTATCGAGCAAAAAATTTTTATCTCTAGATAATTTGAGTAGTTTACGTTGTAAATTACGTAATTCTTCTTGATAATATTCATTCTCCTTTTGAAAAGAAAATTTTTTTTATAAAGAAAAATATAAAGTCGAAGGCCTCACTATAAGATATACTCATGTGTCTGGAAAAATCCCATCTTATAATGAGGTGTATTTTAAATAGTAGAAGGTATAGTTTAGGGCCACTCGACGGGAGTTTAGGGCCGTTTTCGCCTTCGTCCTTCACCGAATTTTTGCTTTTTTCGTGTTTCGCCTTTTGCTTTTTAAAATCTGTTTCGAAACACCCCTGCCTGCTGCTCAACTTCACCTAGTGGACAACCAGATTTAAAAAAGAGGCGTATTTTAAATAAAGGGATATCTAGTATTTGGGAAAAGAAATTACATATGAAACTCAATATAGCCCCAACCCTTGGGGCTATCTTAAAGTCTCTTTCTCTCAAAAATTTCGTTTAGGTATCTCATCCAAACCATGGTTACTCAAAATTAAAAAAATTGTAGCTTATAGCGATGTTTAACACAAAAACTCCAATTAAAAAAATTTTTTTTTAAACTTACATAAACCAAAAATTTAAATTTCTTCTTTAATTCTCTATATTTTGTTTTTGGAGATAAACTTTGTGTATCCATATCATTTAAAACAGACATAGCAAAACGTTGTGAACCAACATAAGAAGAATGAATAGGTTGTTGTTGGGGATGTTGGGGATGTTGGGGGTGAATGTTTGGTGGATTTATTGTTGTTGTTGTTAGTTGATCTGGTGATGTCATTAAAGGATTGTTTTGGTGATGAATAAGAATACGTTGATGTTGTTGTGGATGTTGTTGTTGTTGGTGTTGTTGGGAGAGAGGAACAAAAGACGAATTATGTTGTTGTATGTTTAAAGGATTGTTGTTGCTAAAAAAGTTTTATTAATAAAAACAAACAAACATTTATAGACAAACATCTAATAAACAAGTTTTAATGATAAAAACAAGTTTCAAGACAAGTTGTTGAAACAAGTTTTAAGTTGTTAAAACAAGTTTAAAACAAGTTTATTAAAACAAGTTTATTAAAACAAGTTGTATTAAAAACAAAACATCCCTATTAAAACAAGTTTTAGTAAAAGTTGAACAACATATATATTTGAGTTGTAAACTTTAAAGTTTTAAAAACAATTTACAGCATGTTTTACTAAATGTTTTAATGGATGTTTTTCTCATGTTTTTGTTTTAAATGTTTTAACATGTTTTAATAAATGTTTTTTTCGTGTTCTAATAAATGTTTTAATAAATGTTTTAATAAATGTTTTTCCCATGTTTAAAAAGACAATTACAAACTTTGTTTGTTTTATACGAATAGGTCCTGACGAACTTGAAGGATAATTTTGTTGTTGCGTGTTTTGTTGCAATTGTAAAACAATGTTTCCACTGTTTCCAATATCTGTTGGAGTTTCTGAAGTTTCATGTTGGAGAGGAATGTTTCTATTGTTGTTTTGAGGATACAACATTTCTATGTGACGTTGTTTTTGTTGAAATTGTTGTTGCTAAAATTAAACAACACTTGTTTTTGTTTGTTTTTATTTTTAAAAACATTTGTTTTGGCTAGTAAAAACATTAAAAATATGTTGTTGCTAAGATTAAACAAAACATTCGTTTGTTTTCTTAAAAACATGTTTAATTGAAAAAAAACATGTTTTTATTTCCTTAAAAACATTTTGAAGAGAAACATTTTTTATTTTTATCAACATGTTTTATATTTACAAACATGTTTTGATTAAGGAAAACATTTGTTTTTATTTTTTAAAACATTTGTTTTGATTGAAAAAAACATTAAAAACACACCTGAATATAATTTTGTTTATTCGAAATTTGTTGTTGTTGACGTTGGTCAATGCTTTCATTTGAAGGAGAGGATGTTGTAGAAACATTTGTTGTAGCCAATGGAGCAGAATTTAATTGTTGTAAAATTGTAGGCGAATTGTGTTGTAAAATTGAATGTTCGGATTGTGAATGATGCAAAGGAATAAATTGTTGTTGTTGTTGTTGTGATTGTTGTTGGTAGTGATGGTGGGGAGTTGGGGGTGCTGCCATTGAAGGACTTGGATTCTGAAAATATTAAAGTAATTATTACAAAATTAAAGCCTCTCTAAATTATAATACCCTTAAGCACCTCGATTTTAACTGATGAGGGAAATTGATGTATGTGGGGGAGTTGAATCAAGGTGAAATACACCTCTTAGGACCGAATTTTGAGGTGAAGTTTGAAGAAAAGTGACATTGGGAGGGGGTAACATATTAAAATTTTCTTTTACTATTTTTTGGTGGGGAAAGCTTCTAACACTCTTCGCACCTCGATTTTAACTGGAGGAAATTTGATGTATGAGGGGGAGTTAAATCAAGGTGAAACACACCACTTTTAGGACCGAATTTTGAGGTGAAGTTTGAAGAAAAGTGACATGGGAGGAGGTAACATATCAGAAAATGATTTCTTTTATTATTTTTGGTGGGGGGAGATTAGAAAAACAATTTCTGATACCAAACAAAATTTGTAAAAATTCAAAAACAAATTAAAAATACCCCCATTTATCCTACAAGTTGTTACCCTAAGATTTCCTGGCCATGTTCCCATCAGGACGGGGAAAGGTTGAAAAAGAGTTGAATTGGGGTTTAGGTAGCGTTTTCAAAATTTTATTTGGATAGAAACACAATCCACCCACAATCCTCATACAAAAAATTTTGACAATTTTTTATTTAAATTTTCAAAACCTTCATCCAATTTTGTTGCTGTTTGTTATGTTGTGGAGAATAAATAATTTTTTTATTATTTAATTGTTGCTGTGTCTGTTGTTGTGATTGTCCAAAACTTTGTTCATTTCCTCCCAATTGTTGCTGTAAAGGAGAAAAATTTGTCGCTGCAGTAGTAGTTGTTGATGATGTTTGTTGTGGGGCTACAACACTTCTTAATTGTGTATAGGCTGTAGTTGTTGTATTTGGTGGAGATAAAATTTGGTGAGAAGAATTTGTTGTATTTATTTGTTGTTGCTGTTGTTGGTCATCCATTTTTTTCTTTTAAAAATTAAAAAAAAAATTTTTTTAACTGAAAAATAAAATAAAAATTATGAAAAAAAGAATTTTTAAATATAATTGAATATTTACATATCAGAAATTTAAAAAAAAATTTTTTTATTTTTTTTATTAAAAAACAAAAAATTTTTTTAAACAAAAATTTAATGTACAAATATAAAAAAAAGAGAGTATACTTTTCCGTTATTCTCCCTCACCCTCACTTTTTTTTATTTTTTACTTTCTCCAGAATATAGGTGATTGTGAGCAATATAATTCATTCCTAGCAGAGGTGAATCGGAATTCCGATTTCCGACTTCTTGCATTTTTTCCTTCCGATTTCCGGCACCTTCGTCATTTCCGATTCCGAGTTAAAAGAATAAAGAAAACAATACCTATTCAGTAACATATCCCATTTTCAAAATCGAGAGCAGATATGATTAATCGGTATTAAAAAACAGGCCAATCCTATAAACATTTTGGCCAATCCTGCTATTGAATCAGTACCAAAATTTGTTTTTAAATTCACAAATAATACAAATATTAAATCAAGAATACCAATAACGCCTGTTAACCCTATTCTGGAGAAACGAAAAAGGAAGGAAACTAAGGAGACGATAACGGAAAAGTATCAGAAAAAAGCAAAATTATTTTATAGAGATTAGACATCTGGGCTAATATTAGAATAATATAAGGCCGAAATTTTTTTTGCGAATTTTTTAGGTACTATGCGTTTATATCCCCCCATGTCCGCAAAAGTTTGTCCGCACTTTTTCCTTCTTTCTTCTTTTTCCTCTCATAAAGATTAGAAATGGTCAAGTTAATAAACCCACATTTTCTTTTTCTTCTCCTTACTTCTTTTCTCATAAATAGGGTTGCTATTTTCGTGTCGGCCGTCGGTCTAGTCTTTTTTTCAAGCCTTATTTTTATCGAGTCGTGCCGTACGAGTCTTGTTCGGACCTTTTTTTAAAAAGATTCATTTTAAAATCATTGTTAGATTGGAGTGATATTGTTATGTCCAAGGGTTTTCCGTGCCAAATATCATCGGCCCAACTCGATAGTTCGATCCGAGTCGGTCCGTTTTGGACCGACTCGGATTTTTTGGACTGATTGTCATTTTATATGAATGATACTTTATCGTATTTGACGTTTTTTAGAATCTACAAGAAAAATTCTTGAGCTTTATTTTTACTTGACCATTCTTAATATTTATGAGAAAAGAAGCAAGGAGGAGAAAAGAAATTGTGGGTTTATTAATACTTACCATTTTTAATCCTTATGAGAGGAGAAAGAAGAAAGAAAAAGTGCGGACAAACTTGCGGACGTGGGGGGATATAAACGCATAGTACCATTTTTTAAATTAAAATTAAAAAATAAAAGAAAAATTAATAAAAACCTGGCAAAATAATAAATAAATACTTTTTAAGTATACCCAATATTTTTTTGATAAAAAAAATTTTTCATTTCTTTCAATTGGAAGAAAGCAATTCATTAAGTAATTGAAGAGGGCGAAAAAGTTGAATCTTAAAAAAATTTTTTTAATTTAAAATAATTAAAAAAATAAACCTCAATCCAACAAGGAGTTTCTTTAATGTTTGAACGTGGATAACCAATTCCCCATCCTTTTACAAAACTTATGGCAATTGTACAGCAAGTCTATTTTTTAAAATTAAAAAAATTAAGAAAAAAATTGATGAAAAAAAATTTTTTAATTAAAAAAGATTTATTTTTGAAATGTTGGGGATTAATAAGGGAAAAACTAAAGAAAAAGCACATGCAAGCGAGAAAGTCGACCAATTTTTAAGGTAAACCAATTTCTGCCCGAAGAAAAAAAAAGGTCAGGAGACGTAGGGATTTAGACGGAAAAATGTCTATTCTTGCCCAAAGAAATAGAAAAAAGACAATAATTGACCCCAAATAATTGATCAAGCCTAAAAATTTATTTAATATTTCTCCAAGAATTCTTAAGAATAAACATAATTAGAGAAATCAGATCACTAAAGGTTAATGTCACATGAAAATTATTGAAGTCGTCAGGGTCGAAACTTTCAAAAGCAGTATGGGATTAGTCAAAAAAAGGTTGAGTTCTAAAATTCTTAAAGCTCCCCAATTTATTTATTAAAGCTCCCAAAATATTCTTGAAGCTCGCAAATTAAAAGCTCCCCAATCCTAGAATTAATTAAATAAACCTGCCAATAATCCATAATTTAAAAATATATACCGCTCTAAGATCATCTACACCTGTACCAGAATCTTGAACCAAACCATTTTGAGGGGCAATACCAGCTACTGCATAGGCTTTCACCATTGCTAAAAATTGAAAAAATTCAAAAAAAAATTAATTTATTCTAATAAACCTGCCATATTTGCTCTTCGCTTTTTCTCAACCATTTCTGTATAGGCCCATTTAAGATTAAAAACCTAAAGAAGAAGAATTTGTTAAAATACCGAGAATAAAAAGTTAAACAAATTTTTAAGAATAAGAAAGAGAGAGGGGTAGGTTTAGCCCTAGGCAGGCACCGATCCTTCGAAATCTTTTGCAGTTATTGGTAGGTGCTTTCACCCTCTCTCTCTTACACAAGCGTTCTTGAAGTCCAAAATGCTGAGAATGAGTCCACCTTACATTCACCAAAACCCTAATCAAAACATTAAACAGAATAAGAAAGACATCAACTTTTGGAGGTCTTAACAAAAGTAACAAATTTTTAAAAATAGGAAAAGTCAAAGAAAGGAACACACATCAGTTAAAAATAGAAGGCAAAAACAAGCAACATCACATTATACATATCGATGAATGTGGAAACCCCAAAACATGAACTGAAACCCAAACCGTTTTTTTTTCTTACATCAACTCTGCGATAACCCCCCAAGTTCCCTAATTTTCAAAAAAAAATTTTTATAAAAATTAAAACCTTTCTAACAGCCCCAAAACAAAATTTATGTACAGCATTTCCATAGCCCAATCCATTTTGAAAATCAAGAAAGCAACTTTTAACAAATATTCCTTTTTGAGAACAACATTCAACAAATATATTACAATCTTCAGAATTTATTGAATCAATTATTTGTAAACGAATTCCTTTTCCAATGTGTAATCTAGCCTTTTCTGAAGATTCACTTCTATGAACATTTGAAAGTGCTCCCAAACAGAAACGTCCATTTTCTGAGCCGTTTGGATCCATTCCTGGAAAATAAAAAAAATTTTTCTTGGGGTTTTAAAACAGAATAAGGATGAATCGGTTCCCCCATATTTTTCCAATAGGATAAACACCTACTTTTCCCGGCGCAGTAACTTTTAGCCTTATCGGCAGATTTTTGCCTTATTAGCAGAAAATAAGGACAATAATTTATCGATTTCTAAGTTAGGTTCGGGAATAGAAAAGTGTCAAGATAACTTATTTCAAAGATTCCAATCTTGGAATCTTTGACTTTGTTCATATCCCGCCCCCCACCCCTATTTGAGTCTCAGATTAATTTTCCTTCTTTGCTGTCAATCATTTATTTTCCTCCTTTTTTAATGCCAATCATTTTCTTCCCTCAAATATAGGACACCCAAAAGGGCGCGCGGCAATAACGCGCAAAGCCATAACTTGCTTAAAGATTTTGAAACCTTACAAAAATTAATATTAAACGATTCCTTTTATCGAGCTAAAGAGATTGATAACAAAACTGTCAAGGGTCAAAAATATTCCAGCAAGTTATGGCTTTGCGCCGTTATTGCCGCGCGCCCTTTTGGGTGTCCTATATTTGAGGGAAGAAAATGATTGGCATTAAAAAAGGAGGAAAATAAATGATTGACAGCAAATGAAAATTAATCGGAGACTCAAATAGGGGTGGGGGGCGGGATATGAACAAAGTACCAAATTCCCTATCTTAAGTAAAACAAGTGAGCGGCATAGACCTAATCTCATCTCAAAATCACGCATTTTTAGCGACAAGAGTACTTTTGGATCCATAGGACCAAGCTTACAGAATCCGTGTCGCCGTACATTTCGGACCTCATTAGGGAACTAAAATAAATTTTTGCAGCGCTCAAGAGTCAAAATAAACCCTTTCCCTACCACTTATTGTTAGAAAAAATTAAAAATTAACCTCCATCAACATAAATATTTGACATATTCCACGGGGCTTTAAATGTTTCCCCAACTTGCGTGTCTAATTCAAAATAGGTAATAGAACACCAATATTTTGGAGCATTATTTTGCGGGTATAAACTATTCATATTACCTCAAAAAAATTTTTTTTAATAATTCAAAAATTAAATACATTGTCCAGAAATGTTGCTACACGTTTCAAAAGGAGAAGACTGCCACTAAAAAAATTTTTTTAATTTTTAAAATATTTTTTGATAACTTTTCGGTAATAGTTTGGAATTCGCCTCCCTTTTTTCTCGTTTCCCTGACCATTTTGAGCTTTTTTTGAATGACATATAGTTTATTATAAATCATTTGACCAAGCTCTTCGAGCTTGGTCAAATGATACCTACTTTTCCAATAAAAAAATGTTTTTAGGTTATTTAAAAACTAATTTTAGTGAGCGGGATTCGAACCTTTAACCCAACAATTGGCTACAAAATTGACCAAGAACACCAACTAAACCAAATATTTTTATTAAAATAGAAAACGGTAATATGTATAGAACCGGATAGACCCCCTTTTTCCTCCCCAATTTTCCCTCTATATTTTTACTCCTTTTACTTGTTTTTGGCATGTATTTGCACTTGTATAAAATTAAATATTATCCTTTTTGTTTGATTGTAGACAAAAATTAGAAAGGCAATTTGGATGGAAGAAGGGAAAAAGTCTGACCATTTTGCAAAAATATGAGGAAAATTGGGGAGGAAAAAATTTTCTGACCGGTAAAAAAAAAGAAAAAGAAAACCTGTTCATTTGAATAAAAATTCAATTCATTCCCAATTAATTGATTTTCTGTTGCCAAGTGAGTAATGACTTGACATTTTTGTTCAGTAAAAACAGAGTTTTCCAAATTTTGTTGGGAAGATGAAGGGCCATCCAAATTTGTTAAAATAGATTGAGTTGAATTAATAGGAGGAAGAGGGTCCATTTGCAATGAAGAAAGCTCTTTAAATTTTTTAATTTTGAAATTTTTATTTAAAAATTTAAAAAAAACCGTAAGAAACCACACGATCATAATGATACGGATTTATACAAATTAAATCTGGATGGTTTGTTGGAGTTTGACAGGCAGGCAATTTGACCAATTCTAAGGGTAAAAAGAGTAAATTTAATAAAGAAAGGTTAAATTGAATCCTAGAGGGTGTCACAGAATGGGATTTGCGTCATAGGAGGGGATCCCGGGTCTCAAGCGACAGCCAAAGATTAATCCAGCAATTTATTTCTGTTCGACAATAGAAGATCTCATTATGGGGCTTTGGATTTGCGATTTTGTCGCATTTAGTAAATCCCTGGGACGCGTTTTGAAGTAAAGTTAATCACAAAGAATTTTTGACTCTATCCCAAAAGAAGGGCGGAATCGTTTTTTTTTCATTACCTGCAAGGAAAGGAAAAATGGAGA
Organism: Meloidogyne incognita; assembly: GCA_036172945.1. NCBI lineage: Eukaryota > Metazoa > Nematoda > Chromadorea > Rhabditida > Meloidogynidae > Meloidogyne > Meloidogyne incognita. The sequence goes on from JARQAC010000001.1 coordinate 13,716,877, forward strand.
CGGACGGACTCGGACAGACAAAACACGGACGGACATCAATTTCCAAAGCATTTTCATCCGTGTTTTGTCTGTCCGTGTCCGTCAGTGTTTCGTGTCCATCCGTCTCCATTTTTCCTTTCCTTGCAAGTAATAGTAAAAACGATTTCGCCCTTCTTTTGGGATAGGGCCGAATTTTATTCTAGAAAAATGACCTTTCTAAATAACCTGATTTATTGACATTTGGCCACCTCCAAATCCTTGCATAGACAACATTTGGGACTCCTTTCCGTCCAGCAACTTGTAAACGGCCGTCTAGTGATCTCTATAAAAAATTAGATTAAATAAATTGAATAAAAATCAAAACAAAAAATACGTGAATAGCAACACAACCAGAGGGCTGCTTTCCAGCAGAAGTTACAGCAGAAATTAGGGCATCTCTAAAATCAAACAAAATTAGAGTTAAAAAGTAAAAACCAAACAATTGCTCGCGCCTGTCTTTAAGTTTTTTAACCAAACTTTCGATGGCCTTGTGGATGAATTCGGGGTCATCGCCACCCTGAAAGGCAATAAAAAAATTTAAGACCATGAAGACTAATGACTAGCTATCAATTTGGCTTTTCAAGGCCCAACAAAAATGCCTAAACAGAAGACGAAAATTGGGCCAGAAGGGAGGGATGACGCCGAAAATGCAAAACCAAATTTTGAGCTGTCAAAGGAGACCTTTAAGAAAGCCACTAGAAACGCCAAAAAAATAAACACAACTTAAAAATTAAAAACCTGATGATAACACATCAAAATATGAACAAGTTGAGCACACGGATCTGTTGAAGCTTGCTGCTGTGTATTTTGTACAAGTGGGAATCCATCCCCATTGTTGACAGAATTATTCATAATTCATAGGGACTCAATGATCCTCTTCTCAAATTGACAAATTAAATTCGAGGCCGATCGATTTCAAGGTTTCTAAAAAATTATGGATGAAATAAAACAGCCCAAAACGGCGCGCGGCTATTACGGCGCAAAGCCATAACTTGGTAGAAAATGACCTGCCCTTATCTTTTTTGATAGCAATCTCCTTAGCTCGATGAGAGGAATCGTTTAATATCAAATTTGGTAAAATCAGGAAAGCTTGAAGTAAGTTATGGCTTTGCGCCGTTATGGCCGCGCGCCGTTTTGGGCGTGTCCCAAAAAATAAAAAATGCAAATTTCTAATGCATATTTAATCGGCAAAAAGAGTAAATTATTAATAAATTTTACCCAATTAGAAAATATTTTAAGTGAATTAGTAAGTCAATAAAAAAATCTTTTAAACAAATAAATACACTGCGACGCAAAATTATACGTCCACCCCTTTTTTCGGAATTTTTTCATTTGTATTGATCAGAATTTTCTGAAAATTTAAATACACATCATTTACTGAATTACTAACAAGATGTCTAAGGATTTTTGGCAAAATTTTTATTTAAAAAATTTTTAGACCAAAATTTGTGTTTTCGGCCTACGCAAAATTATACGTCCACATTCCAAAAAAGTTATTTCCAACAATAGGAAAAATTTACAAAAATTCCAGTAAGCTCATATATTGATATAATAAAAAAATAAAAAGAAAGTAGGTCAATATCGTTACCCTAAACCGAGATACTGAGACCCCGAAAATCAACGTAAAACGGAGGTAAGGCTCTTTTAAAAAATTTTTCGACCCCTTATCGATTTCTATAAATTCTGATTTTGGGCTCATTCGAAAGCCCTTAAAATTTGCTACAAGACGTTAATAAAATTATTTTTCAGAAAAAATTTTAAAGGGAGATACAGGCATTTAAACTTCGGAAGCGACATTAAGGGGAATTTTATGGGGCATTTAGGCGTTTTTTCTGGATCAGAAGTTTAAATGCCTGTATCTCTCTTTACAATTTTTTCTGGAGAATAAGATTGATGCTATCTTGTAGCAAATTTTAAGGGCTTTCTAATGAGCCCAAAATCAAAATTTACAGTAATCCATAAGTGGTCAAAAATATTTTTTAAAGTTGAAAAACCACATTTTACGTTGATTTCCGAGGTATCAGTATCTCGGCTTCGGGTAAAGATATTGACCTACTTTCTTTTTATTTTTTTATTATATCAATATATGAGCTTACTGGAATTTTTGTAAATTTTTCCTATTGTTGGAAATAACTTTTTTGGAATGTGGACGTATAATTTTGCGTAGGCCGAAAACACAAATTTTGGTCTAAAAATTTTTTAAATAAAAATTTTGCCTAAAATCCATACTCATCTTGTTAGTTATTCACTAAAAGGGGTGTATTTAAATTTTCAGAAAATTCGAACCAATACAAATGAAAAAATTTAAAAAAATGAGGTGGACGTATAATTTTGCGTCGCAGTGTACAAGAAAATACAAAATTTGTTGTTTCAATTCTTCCAATTTTCTTTAAAAAATTTGTAAATGACCGAAAAGTCTTTGGACGCGTAGTCGGGGTTATTTAGGAGATAAAGATAAAATTGATGTGCTAGCGCTCCCATAGGTATTGGAATTTTATTTCGAGTTGACAAGTTTTGGGCGAGCGATAAATCCTTCAGAATTAAAAGAAAAAATTATTAAAGCCTCTCAACCCCCAAAAGGTCAACCTCCAAAAGGGTCAACTTCCTAGTGATCAAATAACCCTATAGGTCAACCCCAAAAAGGTCAATTCCCAAAAAGGTCAACTCAAAATATTTGGACGTATAGAGGGGATCAAAATCATGAATATGTTGGCTGCTGCTGCACCAGAGGATTTTCGTCGTATGCCCCTCAGACACCTTTAATCACAATATCCCTCTATATCCGCCCAAATATTTGGAGTTGACATTTAAGGTCACTTGATCAACAGAGTTGGCCTTTTTGGTTAATCCCATTAGAAACACCAAAAGAAAACCTTAGCCATTAATGTGCAAGTAAAACCAGGCTCAAAATTATTAGAAGCAGGAGTGCATGGAATTACACCTGGAACAGGGTTGTAGGTGTCACTGGCCCAGCAACGTCCAGAACTGGAATTGATTACTGATGTTAGGACTTGTGGATCCAATCCAAGTCTGTAAAAAATAATAAAGATTGTTTTTGTTAAGTGAACGTTAAAGCTTCAGAAATTTATGAAGCATGCTTCAGGTTTTTGAAACCTTTCTCAGAATTTTTTAAAACATGTTTCAAGTACCTTGAAGCTAGTTTGGGATTCTTGAAACATGCTCCAGATAAAAAATAGACGTCAAATAAAATAATTAATAGCTTCAGGTCATTAAAAGCATGCTTCATGTTCACTAGAAAATGTTTCATATCATTAGAAGAGTGCTTCATGTCTTAAGAAGCATGCTTCATGTTCACTAGAAACATGTTTCATATCATCAGAAGCATGCTTCAAGTCATTAGAAGCATGTTTCAAGTCCCTAGAAACATGTTTCATATTATCAGTAGCGTGCTTCATGTCATTAGAAGCATGCTTCCAGTCATTATCAGCATGCTTCAGATTATTAGAAATATGCTTAATGTCATTAGAAGCATACTTTAGGTTCTTAGATTCTTTGAAACATGCTTCACATTCCCACTTTAATTATTTAAAAGAATACTTTTCCCCCATATTCATAATCTCTGCCAAAGCAATCATTTGAGAAGCAAGAAGCATATTATTACAAAGTTTGGTAACCTGTCCACTTCCGACTTTTCCACAATGGACTTTAAAAAACACTTAAATAACCCCATATTCTTTAAAATAAACCTATATTCTTCCCCATTAATTCAAATAAATATTCTGCTTTTTTAATATCATTCAAATCACCCCCAATCATGAATGTTAAGGTAGCCTTTTCTGCACCTACAAATTAAAATTGAAACATGAAGCAAAAAATTTTTTTGAAGCAAAAAATATTTCTTGAAACAAAAACTTGAAGCAAAAAAATTTTTGTCGAAGCAAAAAATATTTCTTGAAGCAAAAAATATTTCTTGAAGCAAAAAATTTTTTCTGAAGCAAAATATTTTTTTAAGAAACCTAAAACTCCCCCAGATACAGGGGCATCCAAAAAACTCGCTTTTTTAGTTTGTACAAGTTCAGAAAGTTGAATAGAAGTTGCTTGATCGATAGTGCTACAGTCAACGCATAGAGTGTTTTGTTGAAGCGTTCTGTTTTAAAATAAATTCTTAAACAATTCCGGAAAATTAAATTTTTAGAAAGATAATTCCGGAATTATACAATTATTATAAATCCTTTCCGGAAGCTTCTACAACTCTGAAACTTTCCCGGAAACATTTACAACTTTCCTTGATAAATTCTTTTCCCAAGTTTTCCGGAAACTCTTAATTTATTAACTAGTTTTTTCGGAAACAATTACAATTCCGGAAAACTTTTTTACAATTATGAATCTTTTCCGGAAACCTTACAACATTTTCCGGAAACATTTACAATTTTGAAACTTTTCCGGAAACATTTACAATTTTGAAACTTTTCCGGAAACATTTACAATTTTGAAACTTTTCCGGAAACATTTACAATTTTGAAACTTTTCCGGAAACATTTACAATTTTGAAACTTTTCCGGAAACATTTACAATTTTGAAACTTTTCCGGAAACATTTACAATTTTGAAACTTTTCCGGAAACATTTACAATTTTGAAACTTTTCCGGAAACATTTACAATTTTGAAACTTTTCCGGAAACATTTACAATTTTGAAACTTTTCCGGAAACATTTACAATTTTGAAACTTTTCCGGAAACATTTACAATTTTGAAACTTTTCCGGAAACATTTACCCATCCTTAAACTTTTTACAATTCTTCCGGAAAACTTTTCCGGAAAACAAACAAAATAAATACTCCATAATTCCTTCTTTCCCAGTATACAATGAAAGCACATCTTCCCCATTTGGGAGCATTGTAAATATTTTTTCACATTTTGAAGCTAATTCTGCTGCACTAGAACAAATATTAGAACCCTTTTCTTTAAATTCCAAAAGCTTTTCTTTGTTGTTATCGAATACAGTTAATCGAATGTTTTTAGTTAGCAAGTTTTTGGCCATACGGCCTCCCATAGAACCCAATCCAACAAATCCAATATATCCACCCATTTTGTATTGGCTTAATATAACAACAAAGCTAGGGACGCAGAACTTGGTTTTCGGGACTCAGTCATCCCCAGCCACGACTTTAGTGCTTTATAATAAATTGAAAAATGAACATTAGAGTCTCACATAAAATAAATGTTTCAGGCTTATTAAAATGGGTACAGCCCGGCGCGCGGCCATAACGGCGCAAAGCCATAACTTGCTTCAAGATTTCCGAATCTTACCAAATTTAGTATTAAACGATTCCTCTCATCGAGCTAAAGAGATTGGTACCGAAATTGTTAAGGTCCAGAAAATTTCCGGCTAGTTATGGCTTTGCGCCGTTATGGCCGCGCGCCTACTTGGGCGTGTCCCTGTTAAAATAGCTTTGCTTATACCCTTAAAATAGTGACATATTTATCCACTTTTAAGATATAATAATAAAATTGATTTTTGGTCTGTCCATTATAAACAATTGTTGTTTTATAATGAGTCAATATACTATAAATATCTTCTATTTATTTTTAATTTTTCATTTAAAAATATTTTTCAGGCTTAAAGCTTCTGCAGATTTGTAGGAAAATATTTTTAGAAAAATAAAATTTTTTGCGGACAAAAAAAATTTTGCGGACAAAAAAATTTTTTGCGGACAAAACTTGCGGACTTTTTTTTTCATCTAAAAATGGATAGCATTTACTTTATTTTCTTCTTGCTGATCTATTGGAATTATTTAATGGTATGAGATTTTATTTAATTAAAAAAGTAAATTTTTCTTTTAGACTGTAGCATCAAATATAGATTATAATTTAATTTACCCAAAATTTTGTATTTCAATTTTAATCAAAAATGAACATGTTTTGCCTTATTTTATGGGGTTAATCGAAGATTGGCGCTATCCAAAGGACAGAATTCATCTAAATTTTTTTGTTGAAAATGAGGACAGTGGGATTATAAGGTTTTTTAATTTTTGCGGATTTTTTGGATTTGCGGATTTTTTTGGGGTTGCGGACATTTTTTAAGTTTTGCGGATTTTGATCTTTTTGCAGATTTTTGGGGTTTTAGGACATTTCCTATAAGAATTGAAATAGTCTGCTCGGCCAAATTAGTCAAAATTTATTTAAATAAGGCGTTTCAATTAATATTAGGGAAAAATGTAAAAAATATTTGCGGACAAAACTTGCGGACTTTTTAAATAGCTTTAAATGGTCCCTAACTCCATTTTTGCTTTTTTCTTCCTTTGTCCTTATCTTGTTCAGATTATTGGCATCCTATTTATTATTATCCACCAAATAATCCTTAAAAACTGCAAAAATAAAATTTGCGGACAAAATTTGCGGAATGTCCGCAAATCTATTTTCTTCATTTTTCTTCATTTTCTCATTTTTTCTTCATTTTAGATGGATTCAAGACTTTCCTAAAGGATTGTACCTTTCAATTAGTTTAACAGAAGAAGTCGATCAAAATTGGAGAGAATTTTCTTTAAATTTTGGACGCCGCAAATCCTGCAATTTTTTATTAATTTTGGACACCAATAATTTTTTGTTGCGTGATTCTCTTCGTCAATTAATTTCTTTTGCTGAATTACCCGTTGTATTAACTCCTTTTTTGGATTCTCCGATGGAAGGAAGTGTTAATAATGCTCAAGAATTAGAGTTGGATTTGGAGTTTGTTTGGAGGGAGAAGCTGGATTTTGTTAGGGTATTTTTTTAATTTAAATATTTTACGAGTCTGAGTCTGAGACATTCGTACCTCCTTCTAGGATACGACCAAACCCTAGAGAACCTCATTTTTTTTAAATTTGGGTGGGCAACTGGGTGAAGGTTTTGGGGATTGCATATTCATTACCCTCAACAATGGGTACTCTCAAATTCTAAGTTTTTATCTATTTTTTAGATATTTTAAATTTCATTATCGTTAATAGGAAGTGGAAACGCAAAAATCAATTTTTGCGAAAAAAAATTTTTTTTGCGGACAATAAATTTTTGCGGACAAAAATTTTTTTGCGGACAAAAAAATTTATGCGGACAGTTAAAATTTTTCATTTTTAGGTTTATTATTCAAATGGCCCACTTTTGATAAATCTAAAACATCCAGACTCTTCTTATTTAACATTTGAAGAGAACAATTTGCTTGGATATGAAGGTTCTGGCGATCCAATAGATGTTTTTGCTGCTTCCGCCTATAAAATGAATATTCCAATTTTATTTTCTAATCACTTCTATTATGGATATTTTTTGTATCCTTCAAGATTAAATGGTGAACATGCTTCTCTAGTTTGTTTTTTTTATTTTTCTAAATTATGCTTAGATGAGAGAGGAGGGAAATGATAAAAAATTTAATTTGCGGACAAAACTTGCGGACAAAAATGATTTTTATTTTTTTAATTTTCATTGGGCAAGTAAGGACTTTATTTAACTCTCCAAGACTTCTTTTTCCAATAATAAGTTTGAAAAAGCAAATACATATGTAAAAGAACTTTAATTTGCGGACAAAACTTGCGGACATCCGCAAATCCCATTTTTACTCGATTTTTTGCAGTATTCAACATTCTTGGCCCATTTTATCTCCGATTCTGGTTCAATTCCATTTCCATCTTCATCAGTTCTTCCACATTGGTATCCAATCGAGACAAAGGTTTAGCTTTCTTTTAGATTTTTCTAAAAAAAATTTTTAAAGTTTGGCTTTGATCAAATTTACCTCATAAATCTCGCTCGAAGACCTGAACGTTTAAACAAAATGTCACAAATTTTGCGACTTGTAGGAATGAAATTTGAACGTTTTGAAGCTGTAGACGGCCAAAATTTAACAAAACGTCAACTCGATTCACTCAACTTTTTGCCTGGTTATTTGGACCCGCATCAAAGACGGCCAATGAAGTTGGGGGAAATTGGTTGTTTTTTGAGTCATTATAAAGTTTGGAAGGATGTTGTAGCTAATGGATATGATAGAGCGATTGTTTTGGAGGATGATATGAAATTTACGCAAAATGGAACTTTAATGTTTATTTTTTATTTAATTTTAAAGGGGGAATAGGGGTAGTTTGGAGGCTGACCTAGGAGAATATTTGGACCTCTATCTTTGTTCATAGTTGACTTACACAAATAATTTTTGTATCATTCGAAAGCTAAGAATGTCTAGATTATTTTATCTAAAAAGACCTTACCATTATGAGCATTTCCCAAAAAGTTGTGACCATTTAAGTGAGCACGGACATGATTTTTCTGTGCTGGCATAAGGGGATATTTAGACGGCTTTTTGGTCTAGTGGTTTCTGTTCATAGTAGACTTACACAAATAATTTTGGTATCATTCGAAAGCTAAGAATGTCTACATTATTTTACCTAAAAAGACCTTTCCATTTTGAGCATTTTGCAAAAAGTTGTGACCATTTATTTTGCACAGCTGCGATTTTCTTGGTTTATTGGACTATAATTTTTGATCGAGTAACTAGATTCAATCGGTCCCTTTATATAAAATAAAGCTGACATTTCTAGCTTTCTAATTATGAAAAAATTATCCAGAAGGATTAAAAAGTAACAAAGTTATAGCTAAGGAAAGAGGACACGTTTAACCTTTTTTTATTGTTACGGCCTTTTTGGTCTGGTGGTTAGCATTTTAGGCTTTGTGGGGGTAATGTCATTGGTTCGATTCCTTCAGGGGTCAGAAGTTTAGTGGGCACGTTTTTAGACTCTAGAATGATTTTTACTGGTTTTAAAATATTTTTAAAAAATTTTCAAATTTTTTTAACCCTTAAAAATTCAAAAAAAATTTTTTTCAGACTTAACAAAATGGTTCAAGATTTAATGAAGACACGTGAGGATTGGGATTTTATTTATTTTGGAAGGAAGATAAACAAGGGGGGAAATCCAGAATTTTTTGTAACAGGTTTGTTTTATTATTTTAATTTTTTGAATTTTTTTTCTTCACTATAAGATAACCTCTTGTGACCGAAAAAAAATCATTTACCTTTTAATCACAAACCTCGCATAAATTTTCGCTTGGAATATTGCAACAGAAAATATAACGGAAAAAGAGGAGAGCCAATATCTACGCTATTTTACCTCTCTTTTTTTTGAATGTTATATTTCTGTCGCAAGACGCAAAGCGAATTTTTATGAAAACTTAGCATTAGAAAATCTAGGAAAAATTTGTAAAAAAATTTTTTTGGTGGAAAATTTTGGCTTGTTTTAGGTTATTAACCTTTAAGGGTCATGGTTCGAACCCCGTCGAGGGAATCTTTTTTTAAGTTTAAGTAAAATGTTTAGGTGGCTAAAAAAGTCATTTTAGAAAATTTACGAAAAATTGATAAAAAAATTTTTTTGGTGAAAATTTAGTTAAGTTGGTTAGTTTTAGGTTATTAACCTTTTGGGGTCATGGTTCGAACCCCGTCTGGGGAATCTTTTTTTTAAAGTTTAAGTAAAATGTTTAGGGGGCTAATAAAGTCATTATAACATTAAAAAATAATTTTTAAAATTTTTTAAAATTTTTTTAAAGGTCATTCCCACCTCAGCACACTTTCTTATTCTTACTGGACTATAGGCTATGCAATAAGCCTTTCTGGAGCCAAAAAACTAATTGAAGCAGATCCTCTAAATAATTTGTTGACTCTAGATGAATTTTTGCCTATAATGTATTCTCAACATCCCAACCAAATTTGGTCAAGATTTTTTGAGGAAAAGGAGAAATTGAACGCTTTTGCTGTTTACCCACTAATTTTGGAGCCTGAACGTTACTCTTCTCATTCGGATTTTTTGAGTGATACGGAGGGAAGTGAACAAGTTGATTTTAATTATTTGAGTAGTAGAGGGGAGGAGAATAATGGAGGGGAAAGAAAATTTTTGGAAAATGAATTGTTTTTTGAAAATTTAAATTTTAAGGATGAATTCTAGTCTTTCATATTTTTATTTGTACATTTTGATGGTAGTTAATTTTTAGTTTAACTTCTCTATATGTTTCAATTTAAATTAGGGAAAGTTTATTTTAAATTGGGATTCCATTAAAGTTATTTCTCAATTAAAAAATTTTCTTGTCCGCAAAATTTTTGCGGACAAAATTTTGTGTCCGCTAATTTTTGAAGTAAATAATTTTATACAAGTAAATAACCAAGACTACACCTTTTTATAATATTTTAAAGTTCAAAATTGTCCAGGTTCCAGGTTAGGTTTTGTCCGCAAAAAATTTTTGCGGACAATTTTTGCGTAAAAATTTTTTGTCCGCAAATTTTTTGCGGACTGCTTTAAAAGAGTTTGCGGACAGCCCAAATTTAATCCGCAAGATTTTTTCCGATAGTTAACTATAATTAGTTTTGAATATCCCTTATAAATTGATTCATAGAGAAGTTTTTTTTGTAATTTTACTTTCATTAATTGCTCATTTTTAACATTTTCTTTATACCTATACCCATTAATATGCTTTAATTTTAATTAATTTTGCTTTAATCTTTGTAAAAAAATTTTTTAAGTGCCATAAATTAATTTTTTAAAATTGTTTATTTATTTTAAAGGCATAACTTCCATTAAAGTTATTTTTCAAATTAAAAAATTTTATCGGCAAAATTTTGCGGACAAAATTTTTTGTCCGCAAAAATTTTTGCGGACAGAAAATTTTTTTTTAATTTTTTAAACTTTTTCAATTGATGGGAGGATGTGTGAGTAGTAGAGATGTAGACGTTGAGATTGATGGAAAGCTGTTACGCTTAAAAAGAGTAATTGCTACAGGGTTTATTTTAATTTTTAATGAAGAGATTTCTTTTAATTTTTAGAGGATTCAGTCAAATTTACCTGGCGGAGGAAGCTTCAAACAACGAAAAATTTGCAATCAAAAAAATTCTCTGTCATGGCCAAGATGAAATTAAATGTGTTAGGAGGGAGATTGAGGTTTTTTTTAAATTTTAGTTTTAAAAAATTTTGTCCGCAAAATATTTGCGGACAAAATTTTGATTTCTGCGGCAAGAAAACTCCGAAATTTCTGATGGAGTGACATCAGAAATTCTATTTGATGAATTATGTTATACAATTAGTCAGCAAAATTTACCCTAAAAATTTTTGTCCGCAAGAATTTTTTTGCGGACAAATTTTTTGTCCGCAAAATATTTGCGGACAAAATTTTCACTTTTACAAAAGTTTTAAAAATTTTCATTTAAGCTACTCACACGTTTTGCTCATTTACCACACATTTTACCATTCTTGGGGGTTGCAGAGGGACGTTCTGTTGATCCAACCTTTGCAGAATTTTGTATGGTTTTTCCTTTTTGTCGCCGTGGATCGTTACAAGAAGATTTGGCTAATCGACGACAAACTAAACAATTTTTTGAAAGAAAAGTTCTGCTTGAATTTTTTAGACAGGTTTTTTAAGAAAATTTGTGACGAATTGGCTATTTTTTATTTGTGGCAAAATGAAATTTTTTGACCATTTTGGGTATTTTTGAAAATTTGAGGGCATTCTTGGGTTGGAAAATTGTTTTAAAAATTTATTTTAATATTTTTTCCTTCTTTTATAGATTAGTGAAGCTATTGGATATTTGCATAGTGCTAAACCTGCAATAGCCCACAGGTTTAAATGTTTTAAAAATTATTTTTGGAATAATTTTTTTATTTTTTGATTGATTTGGCCCTCTTTTTCTAACCATTGTTTTTTCTTTTAATTCTCTAAAATCTTGACACAGTCTCATTAAAAATTAGTTTTTTGAAAATTTCGTTTTTTGATATTTTGGCCTTCGTCTTTTGCTTTTCAAAAATAGATTCGGCACGCCTCTGGGTGTCTGTCCAACTCAATTCTGATTAAAATACAAATTTGTACAAAATTCCTGTCTGAAAGAATTTTTGCGGACAAACTTTGTCCGCAAAAATTTTGCGGACAAAATTTTTAAAACTATTTTCTTAATTTTTTAGAGATTTAAAACCCGGCAATTTAATGTTCCATCAAGACTTTTATACACTTCAATTAATCGATTTTGGTTCAGCAATGGAATGCCCTTTAATTATTTCAGATGCCTTAACTAGCAGAAAAATGTTGGACGAAGCTGGTCAATATTGTACAATGTTTGGAATTTTTAATTTTTTTGAATAGAAAATTTTTTAAATTTTTTTAAAGGCCTTATAGAGCACCAGAATTGTTTACTTGTGAAGTTGGAATGGAAATAGACGAATCTGTTGATATTTGGGTTTATTTTATTTTTTGGAGGAGGGGAAAGGGAAGGATGGGGACCAGGGCTGGGCGTAATTGGCAAAAAAAAACAGCCGCAACCTGCAATTCTGCCCAGTCCTGATGGGATTAAATTATAGGGAGGAGGGCAGGATTTTTGGTCTAAGATTCCGCTTCTGAATTTTAGTTTGGTTTAGCCCCTATAATTCCTTCCTTTCTTAACTTTTATCTCTTAATGCGTTAATACCTGCTTCCTCAAAAAAATTTTTTTGAAGCAAGGAAGTTCTCTATAACATCACTTCTCATCTCCTACGTTATTTTCTATAACACGTCACATCCTCTATTACTTGACTTCCCATAGATGCGTCATTTCCTCAGCTTCTATGGTGCTCCCTCTCCTATAATAAATTTTTTTTTAATTTTTTGGAAAGGAAAAGGGGAGGATTTTGCGTCACTTTTCCTCTTTTACGTCAATCCAATTCGGTCCCGAGGGGTGACTTTGTAGACATAAGCCGTTTTATTAATTTTTATTTTAAATCTAATTTAATTTAAATTTATTTTTAAAGTCGCTTGGTTGTGTATTTTATGCTCTTTGCTATTTTGTTTCACCCTTTGATGAAGTACATGAACGAGGAGATAGCGGTTAATTTTTTTAAATTTTTTATTTTAATTAAATTAATAGAGGGGGTTTTTAATTAAAAATTAATTTTTTAAAATTTTCAAAAAAATAATTAATGAAAAAGACCACCCCTCTAGCCCCGTCTCTCTCTCACTCAACAAAATTTTTAAAAATTTTCTTGATAAGAACTAATTTTTTTCTATAAGAACGTCCTCTAGCTCCTTTTCCTTCTTTTCTCTCCATTCCAAAAAAATTTTTTTTTAATTAAAAAATTATTCTTGAGCCTCTAGCCCCTTTTCTTCCTATCCCCTCCATTCCTTCTCCATTAAAAATTAAAAAAAAATTTTTTTTAATTTTGTAGTAGCTCTAGCTGTTCAATCTGCCAAACTCTCCTTTAACTCATCTGCACCGTAAAATTTTTTTTTAATTTTTAAAAAATTCCCTAATTTTTTCAAGCTTCTCAAATGACATAATTACCCTAATTTCTTCACTGATTAAAGTTTTCCCACAAGAAAGACCAAAAATTTTTAAAATTAAAAAAATTATTGAAGAAATGATTTTGACAGAAAATTAATTAAATTTTTCAATTTTTTTTTAATTTTTTAATGCCTTCCAAATTTTGTGATTTTTTAAAAATTTTTTCACTTTAATTTTTAAAAATTATTTTTAAATTATTATATTGACATTCTCCTTTAATTTATTTTTTTAATTAAACTTTTTTAAGCTTAAACTTGTCTTTTTCTAAAAAAAACTTGAGTTTGTAAAACATAAAGAAATTTAATTTAGGTACACACCCCATTATTCGCTACAGGCGTCCCCTTAGGTTTGGTTGACCATTTTGAGCTTTTTTTGAGCTCGCGAATAATGGAGTGTTTATTAATAAACTTAAGTTTTTCCAAGTTTGTATTTTTCTTATTAAAAATCCCCCAATAAATTCCCACAATTTACAACCTTTTTAAGGAAGACAAAACAGTTGTTTGTTTATTAGCTATTCTCGAACAAATAGTAAATCAATAAATGTTGGAATAAACTTTCTAATAAAATTGAGATCTTCCCTCTTATTTTAATAATGTGAGGGGAAAATAAATTTAAAAATACTAAATGTATACCCCTCAATATTTTCGTCATTGGAGACGTTCATTAGCAACTACTACAACACCTGAAGAGGATGACAAAAAAGAATTTGGGGGAGAAGAAGAAAGAGAAGATTCTCTAAAAAGCGAGGATAAAACTGACAGTTTTCTAAAATCTTCAGAAATTTATTCAAAAAATACAAGACAAAGAAAAGATGAACAAAGCCTTAGATTAGCCGGATTGAGAAGAAATTCTTTACTTTTGTTGTTTATTTGGTTAGGGGTTGTTGCTACGTTGGCTTTAATATTGCTTATTGTAAGTGTTTAAAGTTTTTAAGTTTATAAACTTGCTTTTCGTTTTTAAGGATATTTTTTCAAGTTTAATTTTAACGTATTAAGTTTACAACTTGTTTCAAGTTTATTCTAAGTTTATTTTTATGTTTTTAAGCTTGCCAAGTTTGTATTCAAAAGGGGAGACCAACTTTATATTCAAGTTTGTAAATTATTTCAAGTTTAATTTCTAAGTTTTCAAGTTTATTTTTAGTTTTCAAGTCTACAAATTAATACAAGTTTATATTTATTATTCCAAGTTTGCTTTTAAGCTTGCCAAGTTTATTTTTAGTTTTTAAGTTTTTGTTTAAGTTTACAAATTGTTCAGCTTTTTTAGTTTTTGTCTTGTACTTAAAATTTTTATTATTTTTATTTTAGTCCCATTGTCTCTTTTAAATTTAAAGTTTGTTATTCAGCTCAACATTTCTCTTGTGCTTGTTTTACAAATGTCTCCTCAAGGAATGCGTTCTTTACGTATTTATTCTTATACAAACCCAAAGAGTGGTTATTCTGAACCCGCCGTTCATTTTTCTGCTGAACAAACTCATTTGGGACAAGTTGTAGCAAACAGTGGTAAAGTACTTGGGCAGAGGGGAGTAAATGTGGGTTAAAACATTATTTTTACAATCCAAGTTTATTTTTGTAAAGTTTATTTTTTAATATGTACTATCTAAGTTTATTTTATATACCTATTCAAGTTTGTAATTCAAGTGTCACACTTAAGTTTACTTTTTCAAGTTTATTTTTGTAAAGTTTATTTTTTAATGCTATTTTAAAGTTGATTTTTTATATTCAAGTTTGTAATCCAAGTTTCACACTAAGTTTTCGTTTTCAAGTTTATTTTTTAATACCTACTAGCTTTCCAAGTTTATTTTTACATTTTACAATCCAAGTTTATTTTTTTATATTCAAGTTTGTAATTCAAGTTTATATTTTGAGTTAAGTTTGTAATACTAGTATTCCAAGTTTTTATTTTTATATATTAAGCCAAGTTTATTTTTTATTTTCAATTTTGTTTTCAAGTTTAATCTTATATAACCTGATTATAAAACAATTTTTTAAAAATAAACTTGAATCGCAAACTTAGATTAAAAAAATATCCCAAATGTGTTTTTTTTTGTATTTTCATTATCTAATTAATATTTTCCTTTTAAGCTTGACATTCTTGGCTCTCGTGTTCTTATTCAAACAGGAAATGAGACAAAAACTGTTTTACAAGGAGGAGAATGCAAGATTGAAGGGGTTAAACAATTCCAAGTAAAATATAAGGGAATCTAACAAAAAATTAATTTTTCCCTTCTTTAGATTAGACAACCAGGGACAGATAAAGTGTTGTTTAGTGCCCGTCACCCACTCGTTTCCATCGACAGGCGAATCAAAAAAATATCTTCAGGGCACATTATTACTAATAAATTGAGATCTCCAATAGATGAATCAATTCACATAACAGCTGAAGACTTGGGGTTGCGGGGGAATGAACGAATTCAAATGGAGGCAAAAGCAATTAATTTTACAGCAAAAACAGGCATTCGATTTTCTAATACGGTGAGGGGAAATAAACTTAGTATATTTAAAATATAAGAGTAAACTTGAATTACAAACTTGAATAATAAAAAATAAACTTGAATTATGGAAGAAAACTTGAATTTAAAAATAAACTTAGTTTGTAAACTTAAGTTTGAAAAATAAACTTGAATCACAAACTTGGATTTAAAAATAAACTTAAATTACAAACTTAAGTTTTAAAACGTAAACTTGGATTGCAAGCTTGACTAACAAAAAATAAACCTGAATTACAAACTTGATTTTGAAAATAAGCCTAAATTGCAGACTTAAATAAATAAACTTGAATTACAAACTTGAATTATAAATAAATTTAAATTTCTATTAATATTTTCTAATTTTAAAATTAATTTCCATCAATTATTAATTTTAGGAAGATGGCTCTATCCGTTTAACATCAAAACAAATTTTTCTCGGCAGTAAATGGCTTTCTTTGCCATTAAGCCCATCACCAGCATTAATAGCTTCTGTGGAGGCCTTTCGCGTTTGCCTTTGTCGCTCGTCAGCAGTAATGATAGAAAGACCAAAAGTCTTTATAGTGCCAGGAAATAGGCCTTGTATTGCCTCTGCTAATATATGTCAATAATTTGAGATAAATTTAAAAAAAAAATTTTTTTTAAATGTTTTTTTTTAATTTTTTTAAAATGTTTTTGTTCCTTCAAGTTTTTGTTATTTTGTTAGATTTTTAGAACAAAAATAAACTTGGATTACAAAATTAAACTTGACTTAAATAAAATAAACTTAAGAATACAAAAATAAACTTAAAGACATAAAAATAAACTTGACTACAAAAATAAACTTGAATTAAATAAAATAAACTTAAAAATACAAATATTAAACTTGGGGAAATATAAAAATAAACTTGAATAACAATATTGAGTTTGCAAAAATAAACTTTAAATATTAAACTTAGGTTTATTAATTTTAAATTAAGCTTAATCTTAATTAAAAAATAAACTTGATTACACTTAAGTAAACAAACTTGAAAATACAAGATTAATCTTAAAAATACACAAACTTGCGTAAAAAGTATTTTTTCTAAACATTTTGTTTTTTATTATTATGCATGGGTGATGATGAATTTGTGGGTGGGCCACTATACTATTTTAAAATGTAATGAAGCTTTTGCCGCCATGTGTTAGCCTTTTCCGGCAATATTTCTTCTATTTTCTTTTTTTTTCTTATCGATTCACTTTTATTCATCATTCTTTTTTTGCCACACTTTCTATGGCACAAAACACTACTTTATTTCCTTATATTAGAGATAAAGTCTTGCTGGCAAAATGAAGTTGAATTGACATTTTTGTTGTTTTATTTTTAAAAGGAGAGGAGAAAAGAAGAAAATTGGAAAAGTATCCCTTTTCAATTTATTTCTTAAAGAAAAATGAACAACAAGGATTTATCTATAAATATGCATAAATCAACAACTAATAGGAGTATTACTGTGAGTAATTTTAATAAACTTAAGTTTGTGGAAAATAAACTTGGATTAATTCAAGTTTTAATTTTGTAAACTTGAATTCAAGTTTTTTTAAATAAACTTGTTTTAAGTTTGCGAGTCTGTGAAAAATAAACCTGGAATAATTCAAGTTTGATTTTGTAAACTTAATTTTAAAGTTTGTAATTCTATGGAAAATAAACTTGGATTAATTCAGGTTTTAATATCTAGTTTAATGCTTAAGTTTTAAAAAATGCTTAAGTTTAAAAATGAGTATTGTTAAGTTTTGGCGTTTTTAAGCAAAACTTGGCGCACACTTAAAAATAATTTCTGTACGAGTGTGCGCCAAAAAATTTTTATGTACAAAACGCAATTTTTATTTAAAAATTACTTAAATTCTCTATTTTTAGAATCAACCTGACTCTGGAATTGTCTCTAGAAGTGGATTAGGAAAGCGAGTGATAGTCAATGGTCACTATGGCGGTGTTCTACGTTATATGGGTCAAGTTGCTGGCAAGGAAGGAATTTTCTGTGGAATAGAATTGGACCAGCCTGTAGGGAAAAATGATGGGACACACGAGGGTAAATTTAGTGAAAATAAATTAGAGACAATAGGAAGTTGAGAGATTTTCTCTGACCAAAGGAAAATTATTTTTTGTAGTCTCCAAAAAAATTTTTTTCCTTGAAAATTTTTTGTTTTTCTTTAAAATCCCATTCTTAGGAGCCTTTTATTTTGGTTGTCGCCCAGGCCATGGTGTTTTCGCTCCTTGTCATAAAGTGCAAATGGAAACAATGAGAAGACAAACAGAGAAGGGAGGAAAAGCTTCACTTATAGCTAAAGCTGAAAGGGTTGGAAAGGAGATTTTAAAAAATTCCTATTTTCATTTAAAGACACTTTCTCGATCAGCAATGCCTTCATTAAACATTGACAGAAATATTAGCGAAATTCCGTCAACTTCTACTCAAATCCCTCAGATGCCTATGGATTGGTCTTTAATGTCTATGTCTACTGTTTCTAATAATTCTGATTCGTCTTATGTGGTAGGGTTTTTAAAGTTGCTTTGTGTCAGCTAGCTTGACCAGTTTTTGGGTTTTATTCAAATCTGTGACCATTTTTCTAATTAAAAATAAAAGGATATTTTCGCAATAAAAACATTCTTTTCTCCAAAAATTTTAATGTAAATCCAAGGTCATGTAACTAAAAAGTAAATAAATAAACTAATTAAAAAAAGAAAGGCCATTGATATATAAATTAATTTAGTTGACATTAACAACCGGAAAAATTAGGTTGCTTTTATTTTTCTACAAATTCTTTTCATTTCTTTTTTAACAAGAAAATTTATGTCCCTTTTTCTAAGAATAAAAGATTTAAGGGGTATTTTGTATTTTCAAGTTTATTTTTGTGTTTTTAAGTTTATTGTTTTATTTAAAGTTTTATTCTTGTATTTTTATGTGTTTTTCAAGTTTATTTATTTAATTCCAAGTTTATTTTTTTTGTGTTTTCTCAAGTTATTTTCTTAAGTCAAGCTTAATTTTGTATTTTCAACTTTATTTAATTCGAGTTTATTTTCTGTGTTTTTTCAAGTTTATTTTTGTGTTTTTTCAAGTTTATTTTTACAATTGCAGTCTATTTTTAAGTTTGTATTTTTTCGCTTTTGTATTTTGTGTTTATTTTCATAATTCAAGTTTAATTTTTGTATTTTTAAGTATTTTTGTGTTTTTAAATATTTTTACTATTTTTACATTATTTTAAGTTTATTTTTATAATTCAAGTTTATTTTTGTGTTTGTTTGCTCTTCATATTTAAGACTTAAATTCTGGTATTTGTATTGAAAAATCTTTTATGTCAATAAAAATATTTTTTGTTGCCTTAATTTCAGAAAAAAATTTTTTTTTGAAAAGAACGATTATTTACTACTTTTTTATATTCTCTATTTAATTTTATTACTTTGGCCGATTATAAAAATGCGAAAATAAAAACCTTCTCTCCCCCATTTTTATTGCACTTTTATATATTTTTTATATTTAAAGTCAATAGAAAAGAGAGAGACTGATCACTACCTCTACTAGTTAGCTGGCAACAATTGCCTTTCTTTTTTAAATTTTCGAATTAAATGTGACAGGGACAAGGAAAGGAAATGAAATTTTCTTTTCTTAAATCTTCGTCCCAACTCCTCTATCTTATCACAGCCTTTAGGAGGGGCCCAAGTACTGATATAACTTAGAGGCTGTGATATATGGGAGTGTATGGGGTAACAGAGCTTAGGAATATGGTTAGGGATATCTCTCGAAGGTTTTGGGGATTTCTGAGGGATTTTAGGTGATTTTGGAATATCTGGGAGATTTAGAGTGTATGGGATATATGGGAGTTTATGGGGATGTCGGGAGATTTTTGGGATATCTGGGAGGGTTTTGGTAAATTTATAAGATAAGATAGACATGAAGGTGTGTATTACCCAAATGTCCTTTTATTAGAGTCTCAAACTAAGCAAAATATATTTTTTAGATTCGAAACCACAATATCGACTTAATGGCCAATTCACAAGCAACTTATACCGTTTTTGAATCGGACTGTCCAATGCTGTCAGATTTAGAATTAAGTGAATCATCTTTACTTAGATTGGATGAGGAAGACGATGATGATGATAGAACAGCTATCTTTGGGTGGATATTGAATGAGAATGGTAAAATGTGTTTTTTGTGTTTTTATGGTTTTCTTGTATTTTTGTATTTTATTTGTTTTTGTATTTTTGTGTCTTTGTGTATTTTTGTGTTTCTTTGTATTTTTGTGTTTTCTTGTGTTTTTATGTATTTTTGTGTTTTTGTATTTTTGTGTTTTTGTATTTTTGTGTTTTACGATGAAACACATAATGTGTTTTTCTCATTTGTACAGGCTATCCTCGAACCTTCCGTCCAGACGAATCTGTAATATTAGATGGACCTAGCTTAGGAATGGATTTGCCAGTAATTACAAGTCCAGAACCTGAAGACGACGAGGATATGGCAGAAACTCCCATGGCTGAAGCAAAAAATTTTACTAATGGATTAATAAATTTAAAATCAGAAAATAGACAAAATAGAAGTCATTTGAAATTGGAAGGGCTTGAACAAGGAAATAAAGAAGAGAATAAATTGGTAAGGAAGAAAAATTATGAGTAGGAGGGAATGTTCTTTTCAATGTTACAAAAGGAGGGCATTAAAAACTCATAACTTTTTTGCTGTTCTACCTTTCTGAACAAGTTATGTATCGTTCGAAAGCCCTTTAAATGAGGATTATTTTTTCTGTCTAGATCTCTTCTATCCTATCATTTCTCAAAAAGATAGAGGAGAATAAGTAAGAAAAATCACGATTGTGCGCATTTATTAGGCTATAACTTTTAAGGAAATGATCGGATAGGTTTGATCCTTTTCTGAAAAATATAGAGCACATTCAGAGCTTTCGAATGATATATAATTTGTCCAGATTGGCTGAAAAACAAAAAAGTTATGAGCAAAGAAGTAGCTGGCCTGTTTAAATTTTGAATAAAAACACATTTTTGGCGTTATGTTTAATTAATTGTCGTTGTGTTTTATTAAAGACATTTGGAATTTAAATTGGGAATAGGCTTCTATTTTTCATTTTTTGACTGATAGGAAGTCTTTCCTTTTGTGTTTTATCAATTTTTACTTTTTTTTTCGTTTTCTGGTTCCTTCCTCTTAAGCATCCCTTTATTAAAGACGAATCATTTTTACGGTTTTTTAGTCAAACAAAGTGATGGCTGATGGAAAAATGGTCGTTGACAATGCTTGTTATTTTAGAACAACAAATGTTTCAAACAGCCACAATAATAATGCAAATCCTCACTTAGAGGAAAAAGTCTCTAGTAAAGAAGAGAAGAAGACAAGGGCAAGTTTATATTTTGTGTGTTGGGTGGGGGGTGATTTTGTGTGTTGTGTATTTTTGAGTGGACAACAGTCTTAACGCTCTTGTTTTTTTCTCTTTTCGTTACTTTTCTTTTTCTTTAGTGAAGGGGAAAGGACTCTTTAAACACACACAATTTTTGCTTATTAATAATTTTTAATCTTCCTTCATTTCTGCTGCAGCAAATGCCCAGTGTCCACAAAAATGAAGAGGAGGGGAGGGCTCCCTCCAAATACACATCCTTCCCCACATCCCTCTTCATTTTTAAAGCTTTTTTTCTTTCATTTTCTTGTCGAGTTTTATTTAAAAAAATTTTTTTCAAGGACGGGAGGGATTTTTATTTATTCATCTTTGCTGAAACACTGCCCAATGTCCACACAAAAATGAAGTGGGAGGGGGACCCCAGCCACACATCCTTCAGTTACACATCCCCTCCTCATCCTTCTTCCTTCCCTTCCCTCCCATTTTTCATTTTTAAAGCTTTTATTATTTTTTCCTTTCCGCTTATCCTCGTGCTTATTAAAATTATTCGACTCTCAAAAAAATTTATTTTCAGACTTCTATATTCCAAACAATTCCAATGGCTACACAAAATCATTCAGCAGCAGCCCGTTCAAAACCAAAAGTGCCATCAAAATCGCAAATGGTTATGGAACAACTTAAAGCTAGTATGGAGGCTGAAAAACTTCGTGCAAAGAAGGAAATACGTTCAAAATTGGTTACTACACCGAATAAAGGAGGAGGTTTTTATTTTAATTTTTTTTTGTTTTGAATAAATTTGGGGGGAAAACCAGACGGGTGGGTGACTAAACCGTTGTCGGTAATACTTCGGTATACCCCCCCCCCCCATTTTTTCTGTTTCACTGACCATTTTGAGCTTTTTTGTTGAGTAGGTGTGGGTGTGACACCACGGCAGTGGGTATCCACGTATGGCATTTTTTGAATGATCTTTTAACGGAGTAAAAGAGGGCAAAAACACCGGACAGAGATCGAACATGCGTCCTTGCAGTTATTGCCATGCATTTTTGCCCACCCTTATATTGATTGTTTCCTACTTGGAGCGGTAGCTAGGTCTCATTGTCATTTTCGATTTCTGTCTGTGTCTCAACTTTTGCTTCCAAAACTTTGAAATGTTCGAGGCATCCTGTTGTCGCTACTAGGGTATTTTTTCTCGTCCTTCCGCCTTTCTTAAAATTTTCTTAACAAATATGTTTTCGAAAAAAATTTTTTTAGAAAAGCGTGGAGACGATGTCGGCAAATCCAAATCAACCACAAATGTCACAACAACTCGTGGCGATGCAGTAACTCCAAGTCGTTCAGCAGAAACGAATGCATCAACACCAACTTCGACTTTAGGACGTCGCAAAGAATTGGCAAAATACCCTAGTAGTGATAACAGGATGCCTCGGACATTTCAAAGTTTTTTTTAATTTTTTTTTGACGGGGGGGGGGGGCCAAGACCTATATTAGAAATATATACCAGTCGATTCCTCTGGTCGCGCTGAGTTCGAATATACAAGCCTTTTTTCTAGGAGCCAAAGACTCGAGGAGATACAGGCCAATGAAAATTGAAAAATCACGGGAGAAGGGGAGGGAGGATTCGAACCTTCGCCCTTTTTCCCTTTAAAAGCTTGGATTATCCCACTGAACCACAAAAGGTTAACTTTTCCCTACCTCATGCCTTTGCTGTGGAAGCATATCAAGCTGGGTTAGGGTCCCCCTATGGGCTTTCAAATTTGTTAGTGTCATCTAGGTTGGATGGTTCCCTTATTGTCGTCACAGTTTGGCTACCCTTGTTAGCGTGACAATAGGAATCGATTGGTTTATATTTCTTGTTTGGGTCTTAAGGGCGTAGCCATGGGGAAAAGCCTTCCAAAATTCTTAAAATTTGCTTTAAAAAAGTTTTAGCCCCAGAAATCCCCCCCCCCCCTCCCGAAATGAGGAA
Organism: Meloidogyne incognita; assembly: GCA_036172945.1. Taxonomy (NCBI): domain Eukaryota; kingdom Metazoa; phylum Nematoda; class Chromadorea; order Rhabditida; family Meloidogynidae; genus Meloidogyne; species Meloidogyne incognita. The sequence continues at coordinate 13,739,932 of JARQAC010000001.1, forward strand.
AAGCCCCTCTGAAATCGACCCCCTAGCTACGCCCTTGCTAAGTCTTAGGCCTCCCATAATTTTACCAAAAAAAAATTTTTTTTGAAGGAGCACTCACTAGCAGCAACACTCCTTCAAAACCTCTATCTGCTGGAAGGAACATTACTTCACGTCAAGTTTTGGGGTCTAAAGAAAACACAACTAAAGAAAATCCTTCCTTAAAAACACCAACAAAAAATTCAACAAAAATTATTGCAAATTTGGTTAAGAAAGACGATTTAGAGCAAAAACAAAAATTGACTGAGCAACTCAAAATTATTGAAAGACTTGAAAAGGAATTAAAAAATGAAAAGAAAATGGCCAATTTCTTTGTTATTTTGTGCAAAAATTTTAATGAAAAGGTTTGCGATTTTTTGAAAATTTTTTATAAAAATTTTTTGGAGACCTCAAAAAAAATTTTTGGGACCTCAGAAAGTCGATTAAACTTTAAATAATTAAAATACAGCAAAATAGACTCAAGAAAAAATTTATTTGCCCCAGTAGGATTCGAACCTGGGCCCTTTTTCCCTCTAAAAAAGTTGAATTATCCCACTGAACCACAAAAATGGAACTTTTCCCTACTTGATGTCTTTGCTTCGGAAGCATATAAAATAGTCTAAAAAGCACCTAGAAGACTAAAATTTTGCTCAAATATTCTTTTTAGTCGGCCCGATTCGAAAACGGCAACCCTAGAGATTAAGCTTTTTCACTTCTTCCTTAAAAAAATTTTTTTTGTTTAAAAATTAATTTGTAAAAAAAAATTAATTTTATTTTTCTATTTTTAGAATATTAATGCTCAAAAACAAGTCAATAAATTGGAGAATTTATTAGAGCAAAATAATTCAAACCATGAATTAGAAATGCAAAAACGTGGGTTTTATTGCAATTTTATTTCTCTTTTTTCTTTTTAATAAAAACTCTAAGGGAGAATTCTCTTTATTTTCTATTAAGAAGAGATTGTTATCGAATCATGTGTGTGTGATCCTTTTTTCCTTTACTTTTTCGGTATTTTTAGTGAATTTTACGACTTTTTTCGAGGAAAGTCGAGAGCATTTTAAAATTTTTTTGGGGGAAAATCTCGTTATTTTTTCGACCCTAAACCCCCTATCCGAAGCAAATTTTAAAATCCCGAGCCAACTATGTAGATTTTTGCTCAACTGCCGATCCATCTCTGGTGTCGTCAGATACCTTCAAAAATTATTTGTCTTATTTTTAGCTTATATATTTCTTAGATACTCACGAATTTTAATACGCTTCTTTCTAATAATATCATTATTTAAAAAAACTCGATTTTTTTCTAAATTAATTTTTAATAGTTCTCCCTAAAAATATTGTCTATTTATTCCAATTATGGAATAAAAATAGAAAAAATATAAAAATATCGCCGTTTTATATTTTAAAAGAAGCGCAATAATAAAACATAAAAACACGCATTTTCTTTGTGTGTTTTAAAAATGGGGTTCTTTTTTTTTATGGAGGAAAATGGATAAGGAGAGGAAGGGGTGATGAATAAGGGGAAGAGGAGGAAGGGGTGGATATGGGGAAAAGTGGCTGTAGGGTGGGGTTCTTTTTTATGGATATGGAGGAGAGAAGAAGGGGTGGATAAGGGGAAGGAGTGGATGATGAAGGGTTAGATGACGGAGAAGGACTGCATTGGGGAGAAGGAGAGAGGTGGATGATGGCTTGGAGTGGACTGGGGGTTATTGAGGAGGGGAAAGGGGAAGGGCTACTCTCTGGTCAATCAGTTTTAGTAATTAAACCAACCCTCTCTTGCTTTGCTGGCTACTCTTTTTTCTTCAAAAAATTAATTTTCTCCCCTAAAATTCCCCAAAAAAATGTATTATTATTGCCTCTATTCCCTTTTTAAGCCTAAAAAATTTTTCCAATTAATTGTCATATTTTTGGCAACAATTTCTTTATTTGTCCTAATATATTCCCCTTTAATCTTTACTTTTTGTAAAACTAAAAATGAATCTAAAAATAATTTTTTTAACAATTTATTATTTTTAACAACTCTAAATTTGTCTAAAATTGTCTTTATTTGCTTCATTTTTATTTTTATTTTATTAATTTTATTGTTATTTTTACGTTTTGTAGTTGATGACAAGTGGAAGAATGATTTTCAAAAGGTTGATGAATTGCACAAAAATGAGGTGAAAAAATTTGAGAAAATTTTTTTTTGAATTTTTATTAAGTGGGAAATGAATATAAAATATGTAAATTTGCTGAAAAAAATTTTTTCCGGCAAGCGGATTCGAACCCGCACCCCTTTTCCTCCCAAAATTAAGATTTTAACCACTTAACCAAAAATACGATTTTATTGATTTTTTAAATGATTGAGTAAACGAATTAAAATCTTTGAAGGAATTTAAAAAAAATTTTTTCCGGCAAGCGGATTCGAACCCGCACCCCCTTTTTCGGTCCACTGAGAATTTTAGCCACTTAACCAAAAAAGTAAATTTTTTTTATTTCTCTCTTTATAGGTTGAAGATGTTCGTAATTTACTTCAAGTTGAACAACAAACAAAATTGGAACAATTTCAACTTGAATATGAACAAACTTTAAAAGAATATGAAAATAAAGTGGCTGAAATGAAGTCTCAATTTGTCGAACAAGAAGAGAAACATTTGCTTAATGAATCTCAAAGGAATCGGGTAAAAAATGATTTTTTTTCTTTGAGGCCCTCTCATTTTCTAATTTTTATTTCCAACTCAAAAATTGTTATTTTTGAACCATGCTTCTGAAATGACTTGAATAAGAGTCTAAAGGTTTTTTTTGAAATGAAGCTTGCTTCACTAAGACTTGAAACATTTCTGGAATATGTTTCAAGTAGGGTTGTACTCCCTCTCTAGAGAGTCAAGTCGTGGAATTTTATATTTTTTTTCTGAAAATCCCCCCCCCCTCTCCGTCGGAGAACAACTCTAGTTTTCTTGAAAAAAATTTTTGCTTTGAAGCATGCTTCGGAAACATTTTTTGACGAAGAAACTTCAGAAACAGTTGCATAAGGATACTTCAGAAAATTTAAGTTTTTGGAAGCATCCTTCAGAAACGTTTAGGTTTTAAAAGCATGCTTCAGAAATATTTTTGCTGAAGCATGCTTCCAGAAACTTTTAGTTTTTGAAGCATGCTTCAAAATCTTGAATGTTTCTGAAGCAATATTTTTTAATTTAGTGCTAATTATTCTTTAATTTTTAAGAGATTAATGGACGAATTGACTAGCCGTTCTTATGAACTTCAATTGAAAAATGAAGAGTTAGCCAAATTGCGAAGTGAGAATCGTGAATTGCAATTGAAAGTTGAAACAATTGCTGAAAAAGATGTTCAAATAATTAAATTAGAAAATAAAAATTCAGAACTTAGAGAAGGAGTTTATCGTCTAAAACAAATTGAGAAAAATTTAATTTCACAAATTGATGTTTTGAATCATCAACTTAGTCAGGCTATTAATAAAACTAAAGAAATTGAGAAAGACAAGGAAATTTTGGAATATCGTTTGACTGATGAGTGAGTTTCGAGTTTTCTTGTTGGGGGGGGGGCTTTTGAGGGGTTTATGAGGCATATTGAAAATAGTGCTTCATTAATTATGAAACATGCTTCATGTATGCTTCTGAGTTTTTTAAGGCGTGCTTGAATGCTTCTTGTATTTTCTGAAACATGCTTCTTGGTTTTTTTGAGAAGCAAGCTTCTTGAGGCTTTTGAAGCATGTGTCTGAAGCATTCTTCGAATTTATTGAAGCATGCTTTTTTTAAGCTTCCTGAAATTTCTGAAGCATGCTTTTCAACTTTTTAAGCCTTGCTTCTAAAAGTCTCAGAAACTTGCTTCAATTTAATGAAGCGTTCTTAGAGTTTTTGCGTAAAATGTGACATATGAAGCATTGTTCATAAATGAAGCTTAGTTGAAGCACCATAAGCGTGCTACTATTTTCTAAGCCAAAAATTTTTTCACCAATTTTTTTTAGCTTTAAATCTCCACGTTCTTCAACTACAACAACTCCTTTAAACTTTCACACTCGAACACCTTTAATTACAACAGGGGAAAGGCCAAATTCTTCATGTTTGTCGTTGGGACGTACTCAGCCTTCTCTTGAAACTGATATGGCAAAATCTGTCGATTCGGCGTTGTCTTTAGTTAAATGTTACCAACAAGAAGGACGATCAAAATCGCAAAATACTCCTACCAAAATTTATACTCCACGGGAATGCTATGAATGTAAGCTTGTGAGATTGATACCAGACACTACCCCACTGGCTAACCAATTTTTAAAAAATTAGTGACCAAACTAGGATTCTTTTTTGAGTTCTTGGTCTTAAAAATCCCGATTTCTAGGGTTTCCATAAACCCTACAAAATTCGTTTGAGGTATACCGGCATACTTTTCTAATGTCTTTTCGGGATTAAGAAGAAGGAAAAAATATTTTAAAAAATTCTAATTTCAGTGCCAGACCCCTCGCCTGTTGAAGAATGTGACAACCCTGTTTTAGTTGCGGATCAACAACAACCACAACGCACTATTGACTTTGGGGAGGTTAATGAAGATGAAGATTCCTTGCTTCAATGATTGGAAGAATGACGAGAGAAAGAGAGTTTAATATTAAAAATGCACGTTTACGCTTCAATTTATAATTGAGAAAAGTGGAGGGCCGAGCTTTTAAATACAGTAGAAGCTCTAATATAACGATATACTACTAGGGACGAACTTGAAACCAAAAGCGTTTTCGGGCTTATCTGGGTTTTCGTGCTTATCTTTTTTGACGTTTTTTTGTCTGGACATTTTGTCATTTGAACATTTTGTCGTACGGGCATTTTGTCTTACGGGCATTTTGTCGTATGGGCATATTGTCCTTTGGACATTTTGTCGTATGGGCATTTTGTCGTATGGGCATTTTGTCCTCTGGACATTTTGTCGTATGGGCATTTTGTCAATCAAAAGTCTCAGAGTTTATCTGTTATTTCTGATTAGCAAATTCCAAGTTCGGTCTCTCTATTTTTTATTATTCTTCTCAAACAAAAAAATATTCTAAGAAATACCCCTATCCCTTTAAATTGTACCAACTTTATTTATATAATCTTTCCGGACACATTTTATATAGGTTTTTTCCTATGCTGAGTGCTTAGTCTTTTTTAAAAAAAAATAATTTTTTGATCTCATGCATAAATTGACACGCATTTTTAATTTTTTTGGCTTAATTAACGAAAGTTTTTTAACTGGCTATTTTTAGTAATTTATCTAGTTTATAGGTACATATCAGGGGTGCAGCTCGTCTCGCTTCTCGCCTCTCGCTTCTCGCTTTTTCTCGCCTTTTTGGGCAGTCTCGCCTCTCGCTTCTCGCTCTCGCTTTTTCTCAAAAAAACGAGAATTAAGCGAGAATTTTTTATCCCTTTATTTTTCTAATTTTTATTTTCAAGGAATAAATAAATGAGATGTCAAAGATTTGGAATTATTTCACACTCTCTGGACGAATTGCATTCTGTAAAGAATGTGATTATAAAAAAGATTTTCCGCCAAGAGCACCAACAACGACATTGGCAACACATTTAAAAAGTAAGCACCCGGAACAACACAAACAATTTTTGGATCAATCAACAGAAGTAAAGGAAAAATCGAACAAGGAAAAGCAAATGACACTCAAAAGAAGTAATCGACTGTAATTCCATTGTTTCGGTAATCGACTGTAATTTCATTGTTTCGGGTTATTGTCCATAAATTGGAAAAGGACCAAGAAAATTATCCAAATATAAAAGAATTATAATTAGGCTTTTCTCAACTGCAGGATTGGTTGTAAGTAATTTACGCACAAGATTGTTGCCTGATAATGTCGAAAAATTGCTTTTTCTTCATAATAATTTAAAAATATACGATTATAAGTATGATTTATAAAAATATACTATTTAATTTAGGCAAATAAAATTTTTACAATTTTTTTAAAATTCTCGCTTCTCGCCTCTCGCTTCTCGCTTTTTCTCGCCTTTTTTGGTAGTCTCGCCTCTCGCTTCTCGCTCTCGCTTTTTAATTTTCATTCTCGCTTCTCGTTTTCTCGTTCTCGCCTTTCAAAATTCAATTCGCTGCACCCCTGGTACATATCCCCATATTTATTCGCAAGGAAGTAAGAATTTGTTTGTCGTTTGGACATTTTGTCGTATGGGCATTTTGTCGTTTGGGCCTATGAGAATTAAACGAGGTATTACTAGGTTTTGGGGCCTATTTCTTAAGGAAACTGGTGACCGTTGATTCTAGGGAAACGCGTGAGACAATCTGCTCTCTCCTAAGCCTATAGGATTACCTTAATCATTTTGAGTTTGCGAATAAATGGGGTCTGACTCTAGACAAGTTCCGAGTTATTTTTTGTTTAATTTTTAATTTTATTTTTTAGTCTAGAAAATATTTTAAAGCCATTATTTATTTAAATGGACGCGTCTTTTGATCAATTTGGAGGTTATGGATGGGGAGAACAATCTGGAGGTGGAGGTGGAGGAGGACAAGATTTTAACATCCCAACACCTTTTCAAAGAAGCCACATAACTGATAAAATTCCAATCCCAGCAATTGTTGAAGATTTGTTGACAATGTCGAATGATGAGGAAAAGTATGTGATTGGTGGATATTCGTTCAATACGGTTTGTTTAAATTTTTAAGGATGTTTTGGGAATTTTTTCCGATTTTGGTGGGGTCTGGTGTAGTGGGATAGTTTTGGACATCAATTGAGAGGGGTCATGGTTCGAACTCGGCATGGGTGCTCTATCTTTTTAGACAAGCTTAAATGCTTAGGAAAAATCAATTGGGCCTTCTAAACAAATTAAAATGTTCAGTTGAAAATTTTATTGAGTTCTGGTTTAGTTGGATAGTTTTTTGGAAATCAGCTCTTGAGGGGCATGGTTCGAACCTTTGTGGGTGTTTTTTTATTAAAAAGTTAATTGATTTCTTGGCTGAACAAATTTTAGGAAAATTTGAAAATCTAATACAAGTTTTGGAAGTAAATTTGGTTTAGTTGGGTAGTTTTAGATTAAATAGCACCGAGGGTCGTGGTTCGACCCCCTTTGGGGGAAATCTTTTTTTAAAGTTAAAGTCAAATGTTTAATTGATTATAGAAGTCATTTTAACCTTCTAAAATTTCCTCAAAAATTTTTAAACGCCATATTAATAAAACTTTAGGTCAAAATTATGGGCAGGATTGTGAATGCCTTCACCGATTCAAATCAATGTACTACCTACGAAATTTGTGACGGAATGGCTTCTGATCAACGCGTAGCTAAACGATTTACTGTCATTCGTTATGGAGGAACTGATTTGGTTTTTTAGTTTTTTTAAATTTTTTTTTGGAAAATACCTTCCGGACTCCAATTCAGACAAACAATATGGCATTGAGAGGAAACTAGTGACTAGTCATAAATTTATCTAATTAAGTCAGTTTTAGTTTATTTTGATACTCAGCTTGTCGGTTTCTACTCAGCTTGTCGGTTTCTGAATCGGAGGCCGGGACACATGACAGAATTTTCCCAAAATTTTTTTTTTAATTTTTAGCAACCAAATATGGAACAAGTCTTTTCTGAAGGTCAAACAATTCAAGCTGTTGGAAAACTTCGACTGGTTTATTTTTAATTAAACAATTTTTTCAAAGTTTATTTTTTAAAGTTCAATAACCGCCTCAGTCTTGTCAGTTTTCACATTCGGGATGTTTCAATGGATGAAATTGAAATTTATAAAATGGAGTGTAAACTTGCAAAATATTACTTTTCTAAGGTTTTTCTTTGATTTTTTTTGGAGGGGACTAAGTTATTTTGTGGGTGGGGAATTTGAATAGTTTTTTTTAAATTTAAGTGATAATTAGATGATTATTCCTAACTTGCTAGAAACAATGGCAATATCGCAAATTTTAGCTTATTTTCCCTTCTAACTATTTTTCTGTTCTGTTTCCCCTTCTAAAAATTTTTTTAATAAACAATAAGCTTTAATGTTTGTCTGATTCAGTTTTTTGAATCCTTGGCTATTTTTGGAAAGTCTTAACAGAAAACCTGACTTTTTTTGACCCGCGAAACTCAACCCGGCTTTTTTCTCAAATCATCCTTGCTCCTTAAGACAAGATAAATTTTTTAGAAGTTGGTTAAATTTTGTGAGAGTGGGATAAGTTTTGCCCTTTTCAATTTTTTAAAAAATTAAAAAAAATTTTCCCCAAATTTTTAACAGAATTTGCCTGAAAATTCCCACGGATTGGAAAATACAATTTTCCGCAATGCACAAACATTGCCCCGTCCAGGAATGTCTTCTCAAGCAACAACAACAACTCCAAGTCGTTCAACTACAAATATGTCAAGTTCAATTACTCCAAACCGTCAACAACAACAACCATCAAAACAACACAATCAATATGCTAATTTGTCACAACAACAAGCCAAGGTTTTTTTTAATTTTATAAGAAGGAAAAAAAAATTTTTTTTTAATTTTTAGATTATGGATTTTATTAAACGTTATGGAGATGCAAATAAAGGTTTGTTGGGAAAAAATTATTTTTTTTTTGGTTTTTTGTTTATAACGGTTCCTTAATTTTTTAAACTCATTTCCTTTCCTTCTATTCAACCAGTCAAAAAACTCAACCTTTGAAATCAGGCATCCTGCCGTCAAAAAAAAGAACAAAATTTCCTGATTTTCGTGAAATTCGGGAAATTTTGGTGAATTTTTTGGGTTTTCTGGGGGAGGGAATTTTGACATCAATTTTGGATGGGTTAAGAAGGAAAAAAAAATTTTTTTTGGTTTTTAGGAAGGATATCGAATGAATCTAACGAATTATTATGAGGGATATTAATTAAAAAAAAATTTTTTTTGTTCGAACGTCTTTATAAAGTTTCCTTCTTTTCACTGATTTTTATTAAAAAAATTTTTTTTTCAAAAAAAAATTTTTTTGAATTTTTGGGGAATTTTTTTTTGGGAAATCCTGCCGACAAGGATTGTGTTTGTCGTATCACTGTGGATCCCAAAATGTCTTTTCTTGGCCTATTTTCTAATTTAGATGGAGCAGGTGTCCATGTAGAACAAATTCGTTCATCAGTTAAACCTGGACAAGATTTTATGAGCGATATTCAATTTTTGTTGGATGAAGGAAAAATTTATACAACTTTGGATGATGACCATTTTTCGATTATTGATGATGTTTGTTAAGAAAAAAAATTTTTTTGAGGAAGGTTTTTTTTTTGATTTTATTTATTGAAGAGAATTTCTCGTTTAATTTATTTGGTTTTAAAATAAATTTGACAAAAAAAATTTTTTTTTTTAATTTAAAGGATTTGTTTTTTCCTTATATTTCTCTCTTTTTTAGTTATAGCGACTCTCTAATTAAATTAATAAATTTTAATTGGAGGGGTGTAAATGTCGTTTCCCTGGGGATTCCTCCCTTAAAAAACGTCGAAATACCAAACACAGCCAGCGAAAATGTTTAGTGCATCACGACTATTTTTTCTGGTATTTCGACTTTCTGGTATAGTTAACAGCTTTTTGGTGATTTTTTAAGTAGTATTTCGGCATTGTAAGAAAACTACTTTGTGATGTTACGAAAAAAACAAAAATTTAAATGTTGACAAAATTTAGTTTATAAAATTTAATTGGGTACAGCCCGAAAAGGCGCGTGCCAAAAAGGCGCGACCGAATAGGCGCCGGCCGAACTGAAACTTTCGATTAACCAAACCGAACCGTTAATTCTGTTCTCTTGTGGACATTTGAAATTCATACTCGTTCAACCCTTTTTTGAATTTAATTTATTTAAAAAATTTGGCATAATGTATATTTATTTTATAGATAATATAGAAGACATAGAAAGGAACTTGACGTTTTTTTTATTTTCTCTTTTTAAATTTTAGTTTTTATTTTTTCTTTCATTTTCCTTAATTTTCTTTTAGTTTTTCTTGTTTTTTAGAGATTAAGAAATTTTTTTAAATAATATTAATGCTCTACCATTCTACTAGTGTCTATGATAAGATGAAATGGATCCTCGATTGATATTGGCAAATTCTGATTTTTTTATTTGATTGATGATGCTTTCGAGTTTTAAGGTTTTTTTTCTAAATTTTTGGGGTTTTTAAAGTACCTAATCAAGTTTTGTAGGGGTTTTGTCTGGATGGGCATGCGTTCCTTGTACACGTATCAGGGATGGGTTAACCGAAGCCTGCACGGCTTCCCAAGAAATTTTTTGTAAAAGAGATCTGGCTTTCCAACCTTCCACAATTTTTCCCTGGAGCACTAAAAAAGAAAATCTGGCTTTCTGGCAATACCGAACCGATCCATTTTTCTAACCCGACCCGTCCTTAATACGTATTTTTCTGAAGCGAGTTGGCGCTTTAACGTGCGCATGGATGTTCTAAATTTATTAGGTACTTATTGGGGTAGTCAATTTATTTTTCTGAATAGGATGAGCAGGGCATCCTTTTTTAGGGCATTCTTCTATTCATTTCAAATCATGTAAATGTAAACAGGATTAATTCTCAAACAGATTATAAAAACGTTTATGTCTGAAGGCGATTTCCCCCACCCGCTCTCTTTAACCCGTGTGTTTTGTGAATATAAGTCAGCAAAAACTGATTTTGGTAACCCAAAGTACTATTTCTAAATTAAATTTAACTGGGCATCCCACTTTGTCGTTAGCTAATTTTCTCTCTCCAGTTTACCTTAAAAACAAAAAGAAAAGTCAATTTCTAGATCCTTAGTTGTTTGAGGTCGGTGAACTAATTAGAATTATCTCACCCCTCCTGTTCAATAATTTTAACTTTGGATGGGTTTTAAACAAAAAACCTTTTTCTAATCACTGCGACAAAGTGGAAGAGAAAAAGTAGCCAGCGACAAAGCGTCCTTATCCCAATTTGAAAAAAATAGTTAGGGAACTAGAGAAAGAGAGAAAAACCATCATGATTCAAATTTAAAAATGGCTTCTCTTTTGCTTAAGTTTTAGATTTTCTGTTTTTGAGATTTAACTTATTTTTACCTGATTTTTTAAAATTAATTTCTTTTTCAGACACATTTATTAAATTTTTCTTCACTTCAATTTATTCAATTATGCTCAGAAGGTGGATCAGAATCATGGCAATGCTTATATTTCTACTCATGTGAATCCTAAAAGGTTTGATTTAAGATTTG